>JAUMJL010002013.1:0-139519 GCA_033558185.1 Dromococcyx pavoninus | reverse complement strand
AGCACCGCCCCGCCTCGCTCTCAGCAGCCAATCGGGAGGCGTCACAACATCCGGGCACGCCGCAACCTCCTCCGCTTCCTGTTAGCGGTACGCCGGCGGCGTGACGTCACAGATAGCCCCGCCCCTTAAAGAGGCCACTTCCACACCCCTCCTCCTCTCCTTCCCCGCCCCCCCTCCAGCTCCTCTTGCTCCTCCCACCCCGGCCTCCCACCCTCGGCCCCTGACACCCTCCTGCCCCGGTCGTTCCCCCTCCAGGACCTCTCTTGTACCCCTACCCCACGGCCCCTCTCCCCTCCTCCCTTGCACCGACTGCTCCTACTCAACCGGACTCTCACCCCTCCCACACACACACCAGCCGCCCCCTCAACCCCACACCAGCCCGGGGCGAGGTTAGCACCCCCCCCCCAGCTCGGATTCTATCGGGGGGACACACCGGCTGCCAGCCAGGGCTCCAGGGAGAGGGAAAGAGGGAAACCTCAGGCTCGAGTCCTGTTTTTGGTTCTGTATTGAGGAAACCAAAGCAAAGCCCTTTAGCGAAGGCTGCAGGGGTGCCCCTGAGGATGTTCCTTTAGGGCGATTCCGCACAGCACTCTCTATGCTGTCACAGGTTTCCGGCGCCGGCGTCGACGCTTCCTGGGCACTGGGTTTTCCTGGGGCAGGCAGAGCACGGGGCTGTGCGGGGGGTGGTACAGTCCACTGCACCAGGAGTGAGGGGGCATCGAAAGCCAACAGTTCCTGGCCGCCAGGCCGCACGCCCACCTTTCCTTGGGCAGTGCTGGGGGCTGTGTCTGTGTCCAGGCTCCTTGCCTCTGGCTCTTCCTGGAGCTGCTGGGAGAAAACAAAAGTCAGCGCCAGAAGTCACAGCCCCGTCCAGCCTCCCTGTGTGTGGAGCCCAGGAGGACAAGCTGTGAATCCCCTCCACATTTCACTGGGTCACTTTTGCTACAGCCACACTGATGCAATGCCCATGGAGAGCGCCCAGCCAGCAGGTTGTTCCCTATGTGCCGGGTTCTTCCAGCATGGGAAGCTCCCAGCAGGAAACAGCTTGTACGTTGGTGAGGAGCAGGGCTGAAGGAGCCACTGCTCCACCAGAAGCAGGCCCTGGCTACCACACCTCTGCTCCTGAGACAGTCTGGGAGCTCCCACAGGGCTCAGAGCTGCCCATGGTCATCTCTTGCAGCAAACGTGTGCTCCAAGTCAAGAGGGAGCTCTTTACCCACATGCACTGCTCCCTGTCTTCTCTGCTGAGAAGGAACAGCCTGGGAACAGAGAGCTCCCGCCTCACTCAGGGAAGAGCTGCCTCACTGGGCACCCGATTCAAACTCCTCTTGTCCCTGAAACCCCTCAGACAGCTTGGAGACTTTCAGCCCTGCTGGAAACCAGCACCAGTGCTTCTAGTTGGGGTATTCCACATCCACAGACACAAGTGTGTCATTCAGAGGGAACGAGCACTGTGCTGTAGACACAGGGAACGCTTCAACACTGCCATGTAGGCTCTAGACAAGTTTCAGGGAAGTTCTGCCCCCACAGAGCTGGCCAGGCAACGATCACTCTCCTGTGGGAGCTGCTGCTTGTAAAAACTCGTTCCAGTTTCTTAAGCAGCTCTTTGTTCCCACCTGCAGAGGCTCACAGCAAACACCTACCTGGGCATCACCACTGGGGCCAGGGCCGATTGATGTGGGTGAAGTCTGGCCATCTGCATCACAGTGATCGGTGCAGCGCCCGCTCTTTCCCAGAAGGGATCTGAGCCCAGATTATTTTGTCTGCAGTTCCTTAAAAAGAATGCTGTATGACTTGACAGTGTCCACAAACCATTCACCAACTGACCCAACAGCTCTCTCACATTTGAAATCCCTCCCCAAAAATCCACGTCCAGTATTTGGCTCCATGTCCAGCACAGGAAGGACCTGGACCCATTAAAGCAAATCCAGAGGAGGGCACAGAAATGATCCAAGGGCTGGAGCACCTCCCATTCAAGGACAGGCTGAGAGAGTTGGGGTTGTTCAGCCTGGAGAAGAGCAGCCTCCCAGTACTGAAAGGGGCTCCAGGAAAGCTGGGGAGGGGCTCTTGATCAGGGAGTGCAGGGACAGGATGAGGGGAACGGTTTTAAGCTGAAAGAGGGGAGATTGAAATGAGATCTAAGGTAGAAATGTTTTCCTGTGAGAGTGGTGAGACATTGGCCCAGGTTGCCCAGAGAAGTGGTGGCTGCCCCATCCCTGGAGGTGTTCAAGGCCAGGTTGAATGGTTCTTTGAGCAACCTGACTCAGCAGAAGGTGTCCCTGGCCATGGCAGGGGGGTTGAAGCGGTGGGGTTTTGAAGTCCCTTCTGACCCAAACCACTCCATGATTCTGTGAAACAGGGAGTGCAGCAGGACTGTGCAGATCATTAAACCCAGGATTCCCGACTGGCCCCTCCTCCTTGCCCACCAGCCCACTCCACCTCCCTTCCACAGAGCCAGCTGCACTTAACCTCTGGCTGGACACACGCACTGCCTTAGCACACACAGACTTGCTTCTGGACAAACCTCTTCTGAAGGTCTTCGATATAGTTGGTTCTCTCTATGGGATGCCCTCGGGCTCTGTTGAACACTGGAGGGAGACCAAACACAGTTAAATCAATGCCCTGCACACGAGTCTTTGGGGCTGCAGAGCACTGAAGCCCTTCAGTAGGATTTTAACCCCTTCAGCTGCCAGGCCCAGACTCAGTCACGGTGGTGACTCCACACAGTGTGCTGCCCTTTGACTGTGGCCCATGGCCCATAACACGATGGACATCCAGGCAGCATTTTGTGACCTGCCCACGCTGTCCCCAGGTTCACTCAGCCCTGCTCGGCTCCACAGGCAGGCAAGAAACTCAATTACTTCTTCCCACTCCCTCTGCAGAACCCTCACCATGTCTCCTCCTTCAGCTCCCATTCCACCCTACAGGAAAGCACACCCAGCTGCACCAGCCCAGACCTCTGACCATGGAAAATCATGAGGCCAGGGCAAACATTCTGCATCCAACCAAGACAAATGTATGCATACTCACACTCTATGGCAGCATTCGGCTCCATGCCTTCAACATCGATCAGGTACCTGAACAGACCAGCAAGAAAGCTCCAGTTACACCACTAACTATGGGAACATGGACAGGTCAGCGACAATTTGAAAAGAAAGAGTAACTGGGAAGTTTCAGAGCTTCTATTTATAGGCCAGAATGGAGGATCAGCATGATGCCTGCTGAAATCAGGGATAAAAAGTGCCCACTAACAACTTCTCAAAGCCAAAAAAAGCTTTAAAACCTTGTGAGGCTGGGATTACACAGGTCACTGGACTTGACCAGTGCAGCACTATTTCCTCCAGCAGCAGCAAGCAGTGCCAGCACTTCACTCATTTCGACCAAGAACAACTCACCGACAGACCATGTAGCCGGTCCTGTTTAATCCATGGGTGCAATGAACTCCAATGAGTTTATCTGTAACACAGGAGAATCAGGTTCTCTTTAAGCACTCTTTCCCCAAATTCAACCAGAACAATCCCATTTGAATTCATCCTCAAACGGCGACAACAGAAGTGACACAACATCATCATATTTACAGGTACTCAGCGCCACTGACTCAGCTCATTTCATCTATGAGCTCATCTGCATGGTCAAACAGCTCAACGCAGGGAAGAGGGATTTAAAAGCTCCTCTGTCACCTTCCCCACATTTCCCCAGCACTACCAGCTTGTTGCCTACACTGCTACCAAGAAGCAATCAGTATTTGCAGTCAGTCTGGACATGCATTCCCAAAGTCAATGAAAGCTTCACTCGCTGCTGAATTATGAGAGCACCAGTGTGAATGAATGCCTTTACCGGAACAAACTGATCTTATTGCCCAGACGTTCATGTGCCAAGAGAAGGGAAAGAATTCATGCTGTTCAGTAAAACATCACTACCCTTCCTGACAGCAGCCATGTAAAGGAAATCCACACCTACCGTTGTCTTTGTTGTCTCTTAGAAACTGCTTGACAACACATCTGAATCGAAAAACGGTGTCTTTGTTCGGAATTTCATGTCCCATTGTCAAGATCTTTGAGTAGAAGAGTGTGGCTGGGAGCTCCTACAAGAAAGAAAATAAATAATTTCCAGAAAAAGGAGGATTCTGGTCAGCAGCAGAATCCAGCTTTTTCTGGAAATCGTTTTAACCACAGACAAGCCAGAAGAAGCCAAGCTTTGCAACTAAGCGCAAAGAAGCAGCAACACAGTTTTAGGTAAGAAAACTTCAGGTTCACTCCCTTAAAGTCCCAACATCCCAGCACAGCCTGTCTGCTGTTTTATTTCTCATCCTGTGCTCTGTCATCCCTGGGAAAGATGAAGAACACGTAGAGGACGTAATGCCCTCCCAAACCAGTATCTACGTGTTTGACACCACAATCCAAAGCTGGTTGTGATCAGCTCCTCACTCAGGAGAGCCTACAGAATCAGCCCTTAGGGCAACCCAAACCTCCTCCTGGCTGGAATCAATATCATCTGGACGATCACAGTTTGAAGACCCCAGGTCTGTACTTAATCGAGGACATTCACCCTGATGGGCCTACCACGCTTCACCTCAAGTCCTGCCAGGTCTAAATGCCTCATGCTCTTCAGAGTTATCTCCTTGCAAGAAACATCTCCCACTTTATCAGCAACATCAGGGCTTGCACAGAGCTTCACTTGCCCGGCAGCAAGACCAGGACTGACCTCTGGTCCATAGTAGCGAGTTGTGTGGGTGAGGTCAATGACCAGGCCCAGCTCTTCCTTCTGCTCATTGATTTTCTTAATGAGATCACGAGGCGAAAATCTCTCTTCTGGATCAAGGTTCAGATCAAAGCTCTGAGGGGAAAAAATGTTAAAAGAGCAGACATTAAGATGACCAGGTGTGCTGTGACTGGTGGGATGAGGCCCATGCTCCAGTTCACCCCTTCAAAGAGAAAGATGCAGGCAGAGAGCAAAGGCGGATGCAGACCAAGGTGGAGCCAAACCAGACCATGCTCAGGCCCTCACTGCTCTGGGACTGCTCAGCTGGGGGTTTCCAGGAGTGACTGAAGGCTCCACAGTCCGACAAACACCCCCAGAAACTGCAGTTTTCATTTGATGAAAGTTATAAAATGGGTTTCCAGCTTGAAAGGAGGTGAAGCAACAGCACCACTCCCCATCACAAGCTCCGCAACCCCATGGATGTGACCCACACAGTTTGTTTTAGGCATAACTGCTGTGCTCAAACCACTCTGGAGCAGAGCTCAGCCCCAGCACACAGCAGCAGGGATCACCACACCAATCCCTCACAGTCTCCACTCTGAAACAGCTCTGGCACCACCTCAACCGTGCTGTGCAGCCTCCAAACACCTGTCAGCACCAGCAGGGGCTGCCTATGGCATCCCTCCTGCCCTAACGAAGCCAGCCCAGACAAAGCCCCTTCCCCACTGCTGCCAACAGCCCCCAGACACTGCTCCTGGTCCCCCCAGTGTAAAGTCTTCTCACAGCTCTGCACAAACAGCAGTGACTGCACCACACTCTACCCTCCCTGGGTTATAACCTGCTTACCACACACAAGCGGCAGGATGCCCTGCTATCACACTGCCTCGTGGCGGGCAGAATTAACTCAGTGATTCTCCACAAACCAATGCTTTCCCACAGCAACCTCCCGCCCCAAATAGGCCCTCGGCATCGGTGGGCGCTTACCTCCTTCAGGGGGACCTTGAAGGCAATGAAGCGGGTGCCCGGCATCCTCCTGCCCAGCGGGATGTAGTCGGTCCACCTGAACCCGGCAGCACCAGGGCATTAAAAAACAACTGGGGTCCGTGCTTTCCCTATCCCGGGACTACGATCCTCTTCTACGCCCCAGGAACCCCCACCACCCCTTGCCCAGGGACCCCCGACCACTCCTTGCCTCGGGACCCCTTATTCCCCTCCCTACCCGGGGACCCTCCTCGCGCACCCCTGTCCCTCAGATCCTCATGTCCCGGCCACCCTACCCCGGGGACCATCATCCCCCCCCCCTTCCCTGCCCCGGGACCCCCATCCCCACCGCCCACCCTCAGGACCCTCGCACCCCGCCTTGTCCCTTGACCGCCCGGGGACCGCCCCCCCGCCCAGGGTCGGGAAGCGCCGCCTGGGGCCGGGGCCGGGCCCTGCGGCTGCCGGGCCGCAGCGGCGGGGAGGTTCCGGGCAGGGGGAGGGAGGACGGAGCTGCGGGGGAGCCGCACTGACCGCTCGGGTACACGGGAGCCCCTTCTGCCCACCATGATGGCGCCGACCCCGCCCCATCCCGGCGCCACTTCCGCCACCGCCTCTCGAGGAACGCCCACTTCCGCTATTCGGCCCGTCCCAGACTCCGCCCCCCGCCCGGCAGCGCTTTGGGGCAGCAGCGCCGCCTGGTGGTGATGGGTGATACAGCAGCCCCGGGACCGCCACGACCGCCCCAGTGCCAGCATCACCTCCCGGTACCGGCACCACCACCCCAGTGCCACCGGCACCACAGCGCCACAGTCAGCATCACCGACCCGGAACCAGCACCACCACCCCAGTGCCAGCATCACCATCTGGTATTGGCATCACCGTCTGGTATCAGCATAACCGATTGGTACTGGCATCCACCACCCGGGTAGTGGCACCACACCCCCAGCACCAGCATCATCGTCCGCTACTGGCAGCACCATCCAGTACCAGCACCACCATCTGGAACTGGCACCACTGCCCCAGAACGGGCATGACCATCCAGAATGGGTACCACCATCAGGTATCAGCACCAGTGTCATGTACCAGCATCACCATCGGAACTGGCATCATCATTCAGTACTGGCACCACTGCCCTGGAACCAGCACCACCAGTCCAGTACCAGCATCGCCGCCCCAGTGCTAGTGTCACCGTCTAGTACTGGCATCATTGCCTCAGCTTCAGCCCCAGTATCTGCATCGCCACCCTGGAACTGGCATCACTATCTGGTTCCAGCATCACTGCCCCAGTGCCACCATCATCATGCCAGTACCAGCACCACCTTCCCAATATCAGCATCACTGTCCTGGTACCAGCATCAGCATCCTGGTACTGGCATCACCACCCCAGTATGAGCATCACCGTGCTGGTACCAGCATCACCATCCCATCACTGGCATCACTGTCCCAGTGCCAGCTTCAACGCCCCAGCTCTGGAATCACTTCCCCAGCTCTGGCATCACTGTCCCAGCACTGGTATCACTCTCCTAGACCAGCATCACTGTTCCAGCACCAGCACCACTGTCCCAGTACCAGCACCCTGGCTCACAACAGCACCAACATCAAAGAGCTTGTCCTGGCATTCCCATCCTGCGCCAGCACTGGTACCAGCATCCCCAGTACTGGCACCCTTAGCCCATCCTCACACCAACATCTCTGGTTCCGGCATCTCTACCCCATTCCCAGTACCGCCCAGTACCAGCATCTCCCATCCCACTGGGAGCAACCCCTCCAAGCACCACCTGGAGACCCCTCTGAGGGCCATGCAGTGAGCTCCCTGTTGCTCACACAGAACCAGGATGGTTCAACCACAGCTGGGAGCAGCAGTTGCCCCTTGGGCCAGAAAAAGAGTAGAACAAAACATCTGCAACGCACCCCAAAATCCCTCCATTCCCACCAGTGGGGCAGGATGGAGAAGCACACACATGTTGGTGTTGCAGGGTCGTCAGTGGTGGCTCCATCCTTTGCTCTTGGAGTCAAAAATCACCTCCTCCCAAAAAAATTTCATCGTTGGGATGGGAAATAGTTGGTGTGGGAAATCATGACCAGCATCCCCACCAGCACCCCAGCACCAGGGCGAGTGGCCAGGGCTCCTTTCCCTCCACAGGCACTCGTACACAGGTACAGTGCTCTCCAGCCTCTGTGCTTTCCTGGCCTGAGGAGTTTTGTCCTGGGACAGGGACTCAGCCAAGTCTGGGCAAGATTTTCCAGTGCGTGGTGTCTCATTCCCAAGAAGCTGGTGGGGAGCAGCTCCCTGTACCCAGCCTGGAAAGATGCTGCCAGCACCTCCAGCTGGGAGAAAGCCTCTTTTCCACAGGGAGGAAAACCACATGGATTAGCATCAACGCTGGGAGGACGGAGGCGTCGGCAGCCGGTGGCAGTGAAAGGCTGGCTCGACTCGCCTGGCTGAGCAGGGGGTGCAGCTCTCGGGGTGCCCTGCGGCTGTCTGGGCATGGGGGGGCTGCTCCCCCTGTGCAGGGGAAATCAGGTTGAACCTCCTTCGTTTCCAGCTAACCCTATAATTAGCGCTCGGCCCATGCTGGCAAGCAGGATCCGACCCTGGGAAGGAGCTGAGGCTGCCTTGGGGTGTGAGGCAGGGACCAGCTGAGCCCGGAAAACTCATCTCACACCTGGGCAGTGAGTGGGCATCGCCGGCCGGGGTTCACCAGCCCTCTCCCATGTGTTCCCCCTGTTTTTCCTTCTCTTTCCCCCTTGTTGTGTCTGATCCTACCCTGGGACTTGGGATGCATTTGCAAAGAGCAATTTTGCCCCAAGGGGATCAGCTTTTCCACCCTCCAGGTGATGCCCAAATCCAAGATCGCTCCTTCCAAGGTGGCTGCAGTGAGGATGAGCACCTCCAGCCCAAGGACAGGGGGTTCACCACACTTGGCCCTTTCCTCAGAACCCTGAGGGCCTTTGCCACCCGTCGTGAGAATGGCCTGGACAGTGGGGACCCCACGGCGGTGACTCAGGGATGCTGGGGGTTGCGAAACAGGCCTGGGATGGTTTGGGAGACGCCTCCACGCAGCCCCGCCAAGCCCAGCTGCCCCAGGGAGCCTGTCGGGGGAACAAGCCACGGCAGCGTCTGGGCTTTGCGCAGCGGCCGACCTGTCAGGCAGGTTTCCCAGAGCAGCGAGCCGAGCCGGGAGAGAGACACCCAGGGCCAGGCATGCCCCTTTGCCCGCTCGCAGGCTGACGGAGCCCCTGGCTCTCTCCTTGCCACTGAAGCCATGCGAGTGGCTGGGTTGCTGCTGGCTTGGGCGCTGCTGCATCCTGCTGGCACCCAGCAATGCCACCTCGCCAGCCCCGCAGGCGTCCTCCGCTTCACCGACACACACGCCGAGATTCGGGTGCCGGCGATGCACCGGGTCCCCAGCTCGCTTGATCCCCTCTATGGCCTCGTCCGGCGCTGCCTGGACCTCATCCAGCAGAACCCCTTGCCCACAGGTGAGTCCTGAGCCACCACCCTGCTGCCAGGGTGCTGGGAACCCGGGGTTTTGCCGGCTGCAATCATAGAATCACAGAATCATGGAATGCTTTAGGTCAGAAGGGACCTTAAAGCCCCTTCAGTTCCAACCCCCTCGCCATGGGTAGGGACACCTCCCACCAGACCAGACTGCTCAAGATCCACCCAAAGCCGTTCCCTCTCGACCTATCTCTATGAGCCCTTGTAAAAAGTCCCCGTGTCCAGATCTGTCTGGGCTGTCTGACCTGTTTCATGGAAGGGGATGATGCCTCTGTCCTGGCCACAGAGGTTTGGGGGTGCATTGGGTGGGACATCCTTTACTGGTTCTAGGGTTTCTTTTGCAGAGCTGCTCCGGGCAGCCCTGAATGACCCTGGTTCAGTGCGGACATCACAGGTGAGCCCAGCTGTGGGGCGGGGATCCCATGGTCTGACACCCACCCAACGGGGCACCCAGAGCACCCCAAAAGCTGGGTGCATCGGTGCCAGCCAGCCTCTCCCATCATGTAGGTGGTACAGTATGAGCTGGGCTACGTTGTCTGCGCCGTGGTGGCTCTGTTCTTCACCGTGGCTGTGCCAGTGGCTGGGATGTGCTTCTGCTACTGCCGGAGTCGCCGGCGGTGTGGCGGCCGCCTGCGTGCCCACCGGCGCTCACTGGGTTGCCGCCGCCACTGCCTGCTGGTCTGCCTGTCCCTCACCTCCCTCATCATTCTGTGAGTCCCTCAAAGCACCCCAGGAACCAGTTCCCTCACCCCAGGAAGGGGAATCGTGTCCCATGGGGATGGGGCTGGAAGGTTCTGTCGGACAGCCCCATCACTGCCTTCTTAGGACAAGAGGAAATGGCCATAAGTTGCACCAGGAGAGGTTCAGACTGGATATCAGGAAGAATTTCTTTACTGAAAGGGTTCTCAGGCCCTGGCAGAGGCTGCCGAGGGAGATGGTTGAGTCACCATCCCTGGAGGCATTTAAAAAAATGGGTGGATGAGTTTTTGAAGAACATGGTTTAGCAGAAAATGGGTACAGTTGGATTCTGTGACTTCAAAGGTCTTTTCCAACTGGAAGATTTGATGATTCTACGATTCTCGTCCCTGTTAGGACCAGTGTCATCTGTGCCTTCGTTACCAGTCAGAGGGTGAAGGGGCAGATGGAGCCGGGGCTGGGGGCCGTGCCAGCCACCCTGCGCACCCTGCGGCAGCACATCGCCAGCGTCCCCCAGGTGCGTCCCGAGTGGCCTCCCCTTGGCATGGGGCGTAGCCCAGGCACGGCTGCGTTTCCCTGCCGAAGCAGTTTAGGAGGCAAGAGGAGGTGGAGCAGCTGCATTAAAAATGTATTTTGAATGTCAGAGTGGGGCTTCCTCCCCTCCTGGTGGCTGCAACCCATGACCAGCTGGCTCCTCTCTCCTGGCAGGGGGTGCAGATGGTGGTAGACCAGTTTGAGGTGCCTCGACAGCACATAATCTCCGACCTGGCGGGTAAGCACCGTGCTGGGCACTGGCAGGCAACATCCTGAGCTTCCCACCGGGATGAGATGCTGACGGGCGCCCGGTGCCTTGCAGGGCTCAGCCGGAGCGTGGGGCTCTCCATCCACGCGCAGCTGAAGGCCATGACCTACGCGGCGCTGGCAGACCTGCAGGACAGGGCTGGAGGTACGGCTGAGCGTGGCTCTGCCCCAGGGCCGGTGCCAAAGCCCTGCTGGAGAGCTGGGGTGGCCGAGTGGAGCAGCACGAACTAGCCCTGGGCTTTCTCTTTAAGACCTACAGACCTCGCTGCACCATTTACAGATTCTCGACAAGACGGTGCGGGCGCTGGCGTCGGCGCGGGCTGAGCTGGAGCCGGCGCTGCGGGAACGGCGTCAGCGCGTGGTTGCGCTGCTGGACGACCCGCGCTGCACCTCCTGCGCCAGCGTCCTGGGCAGGGCACAGAGCCTGGAACTGGGCGCTGACTACGGCAAGGTGGGACATGGTGCTGGTCCTCCAACATCACCACCACCCCTCTGAGAGCCTGGAGGCTCACAAGGTTGCTTCTTCCACTCCAAGGTGCCATCAGTGGAGAACGTTTTGAAGGCACTGGCTGGTCTGCCCCGAAGTGACTTTACGGAGATGATTCGTCAGGTTGAGCAGGGTTTGGGTGAAGCGAGGTGATCTGACACCCACAGGCAGCCATGGCCAAGCCGCTCAGCACCCCATCTTTTCTTACAGGGCAATGGCACCTTCAACTCCATCCCAGAGCTGGCCGTGGAGAGGATGGCACAGGTCATCCAGGGTGAGTGGAATAGCAAGACTGAGCGGGGACACCCTCTGTGGGGGAAACCCCAGCCTGGGGACATAGGGTGGGTTGCCGGGACCGCGCGCCCCTTCAGCATGGCCTTGGCCCTGCAGATCTGCGGGATGAGATGGCCCGAATAACAGAGAAGGTGCAGACCATCGCCGACAGCTTCCCCCTCCACGACTACACCCGGCCTGTCAGTGAAGCCCTGATGAAGGCAGAGGACAGGAGCCAGCCGTACCTCCGGGAGGTGGAGCGCTTCGAGCGGTACAGGTGACACCAGGGAGCATGAAGGGGTACAGGGGCTACGGCAGAGATGGGTGCTGAGCCCTCCTCGAGCCCCAGCTGGAGCATCAGCCCTGTATCTCAAGGCTGTGCCCTGCTCCTCTTCCCTCCAGGTGGATCACGGGCACAGTGCTGTGCTCCATCATCCTCCTCATCCTCACCTGTAATGTGGCAGGGATGGCCCTGGGGACGTATGGGCTCTCCAAGCGGGAGGACCCGAGCGACTATGAGTGCCGAGGAGAAGCCGGTGCCAAGTTTCTCCTGGTGTAAGCGTGTCTCCAGGTGCTGGCGGGTGGTGCCATCTCACCCACCCCAGAACAGAGGGGCAAAGCCAAGGGAGGAACTGGGAGCTGGCTGAGCGGAAAGGCTTTTGAAGCCACTGCCAGTGCTGGAGGGTTTGGGAGAAGCGGCTCCTCCCGTGGACCCGCTGCCTGGCACACCCTCCTCCCGTGGGCCCTTCCCAGGCAGCCGGCATGCCCGGGCGCGGGAGGGAGCTGCAGGGCTACAGCTGGCCCGACAGGTCCTCACAAGCCTTTCTGCCCACTCGGGTCTGAGGAACCACCACCAGTGCCTCCCCTTCCTCTTTCAGCGGCGTGGGCCTGGCTTTCCTGTTCTCCTGGCTCCTCATCCTCCTGGTCTTCGCCACCTTCCTGGTTGGGGGTAATATTCAGACACTGGTTTGCAGGAATTGGGTCAACCAGGAGATTTATAAGGTGGGTAACCATGCATCTACCCATTGCCCCATAAATCTCTGCTTTTGTGCACCAAAATGCCTCCAAACACTCTGCTTCCAAAACCCATCCAGAAAAGCCCCATCCTGAACCAGAATATTAAGTTTAGGATCAGGTTCTTGGATTTGTGTCAGTGGGGGGATTTGACCTTGTGCTGTTAATTTCCTCAAGGTGACGATGCTCCCATGTCCAGGCCCCCCAGTCCTCTGGTTGTTTGGGGATCCCTGGGGTGCTTGGGGCTGGCAGCAATGCTGTGATAGGGCTGGGAGGAGGGTTGGGAATGGGATCAGTTCTTGTCCCGTGGCCATGCACTCACAGGCAAGTCCCTGCACGGGGCTGTCTTCTGCTTTCCCTCTGAGCACTGCCTGGCAAGACTCTGCAGTGGGGATCACACAAACAAAGCAAGCTTAGCTCTGGCTGTGATTGGTTACCCTGGGATGCACCTGAGAGGCAGAGCACCCATAAAGTCTTTTCTGGGAATGTCTATGCCTGATTTTGACCCCCTTTTTCCTCCCGTTTGGCTCAGTTCATCGACACTCCTGGGAACCTGCCACCATCCATGAACCTCACCCAGCATCTCAACCTCAGGAGGGACTCCAACCTCAGTGCTGCGTACCGGTGTGTGCTGCAGGAGTCCACCTCTGCCCCCAGCCATCGGAGGGCTGTTTTGGGGTCACACCATCAACATCCCTTTGCCTTCCAGGGAGTGCAAGAATGGTGCAGGACTCTGGGAGGTGCTGCAGCTCAACAAGTCCTACGACCTGGATGAGCATCTGAAAACCCCCAAGGTGAGGGCTGGCTGCAGCCAAAGCTTCTGGTAATGGTGCAAGGATGCATGAGCTTTACTGGGATTCCTGGGATGGAGATGGCAGCCCCAACCCCGCAGCACCCCTTGCGTCTCGCCCCCTGCAGTACACAGCTGATTTCCAAAAACGCCTGGGAGACTTCACGGAGCGCTTGGGTGACGTGCGGCTCCTCCGCAGCGAGGGCAGGCAGGACCTGGAGACCTTCACCCGCAGTGGAGTGGATGAGGTGGACTATGGGCGCTTCCAAGAGGAGGTGAGGGGGTGCTCGGGGGAGCTGGTCCCCACTGCAGCAGGCAGGATATGGCCCAGACATGCTGGGGCTGGCTCCCAGGGTTGGATTTTGGGCAGCTACCAACTCCATCTCCCCCCAGATGAAAAACCCTGTGGTGCAGACCAGCCTCCCTGGCTTGGCGAGGAGCCTTGAGGGTCTGCAGAAAATGCAGGTGAGTCACGGGGTGAGCAGTGGGGGCTGCGTGCGTGCCCGTGGCGATGTCCTCACCACGTTGTCCCCTCGCAGAGGAACGGCACGGTGGCAGGGCTGCTGGCCACCGAGGCCCGGGCCCTCTGGGAGCTGCAGAACTCCACGGTGCAATCACAGGAGGCTTTGGTGGTGAGTCCATGCTGGGCTGGTGGTTTGTGGTACTGCCAGCATTTGTCTTGTGGTGTCCCCATGAAAGGGGAGCATGGAGTTTTTGCAGCCTTCTCACCTCCCTGTCTCGCAGGCAAAGCTGAGGGAAAGCGTCCAGTTCCTCTCCCGCTTGGCACCGCATCTCCAGGTACTTGCATGGTTTCTTTCAGCTCCAAAAAATACGTGATGCCTTATGGGTCCTGCCTGCCAGCACCCCAAAAAGCCAGATACAGGGTGGTGGGAGAGCCATCTGGAGAGGATGAGTCTATTTTAGTGATTAGGTTTGCTGCTGCAGATCAGAAATGCCCTTGCAGTGCTCAGGGTCCCCAGAAAAGCTGCTCTGCAGTGTTTCTTCTCCCTGCCAGGAGGTTTCTCAGCTCCATGCAGGTCCTTCGTTACCTGGCTTCTGGCAACCAGACCCAGTTCGAGGCTCGGCATGTGCATGGCACTGCACACCCTGCTCCTGGCATTCCCGGGGCACCTGCCCTGCTGCTCAGTGCTCTAAGCATGCTCTGCCTTTCCTGTCCTTCCCCAGGAGAGGGTGAAGAAGACACTGGCCACCACGGCCTCCGTGGAAGCCCGTCTGCCTGTGCAAGCTCAGCATATCCTTCGGCAGGTGAGGTGGGCTGGATTAGCCCTCGGGGGTACAAAATTCTCCAGTGCCAGAACAAGAGTAGAATGGGAAGAGGGGAAGGGGCACCTAGAAGCCTCTAGCCCTTGTTTCCAAGCCCAACATTAGCTCAGAGCTGGCTGGAGCGGGGGTGGAGCCGTGCTGGGAGGCGCGGTGCCTGCCCTCCACGCTGTCCTCCCTCTGCCCAGGAGATCGGCTGCTTCACGAGGAAGGAGCTGCGGTACTTTGCACAGTACCTGAACTGGGTCGGGCAGACGGTAGGTGCTCACCTTCGCTGCAGAGGGGATTCTCTGGGGCTCTGATGGATGCTGCGTGCAAGCCCCTCGCTCAGCTGAGGCAGCAAAATACATCCCCCGAGTCAAGAGTGTGTTTATGCCTCGTCCCCACTTCTTGTTCCAGCTAAGGGAGGATGTCGCTTCGTGCCAGCCGCTCGCCACAGCCCTGGACAACGGGCGGGTGATCCTGTGTGACCGCATCGCTGACCCATGGGTAAGAATCACATCCTTGTCCCTCCAGGACAGGTCGAGAGGGGACCTTCATGGTGCAGCATCCTGCCACCGAGCAGCAGGAATTTGGGGCAGCCGTGGCCAACCGCAGCCCTGACACCCCCACACCCCTAGGACCAGGCACTGCAAGGATCCCCAGACCTCTCCGGAGCCTGGGAGCTGCCTATCCCAACGCATCTCAATGGGGACCCTGTGCTCTCTCCTTGCAGAACGCCTTCTGGTTCAGCCTGGGATGCTGCACATTCTTTCTCATCCCCAACATCATCTTTGCCATCAGGCTCACCAAACACTTCCGCCCCATCCGCAACCGGCTCATGTAAGTGAGGGGCACGGGGTGGGCAGTTGGGCTGCCCAGGGTGGGGACATGTGGGCTCCTCCTCAACCCCTTCATGTTTTCTCCTTCCTCTGCAGCTCTACGGGGTCAGAGGAGACTTGTCCCTTCCACATCCCCCGTGTCACAGCACTCAAGCTCTAAGGCAGGGCCCTGTCAGGAGCAGCAGTGTGTCTTTCATCCCAGGAGCTCCTATCAAATTTGTATCCAAGCACTGCAGGGCTCCAGGTCCCTTTGACATCTCACAGGGCTCTGGGTCCTTCTGACATCTTGCAGGGCTCCGGGTCCCTCCAATGTCTCTTCCTTGGTACCTGAGCATCCTTCCTGTGCACAAAAGACTCATCTCCACGCACCATGAGGCTCCGGGTTTCTCCAATTTCTCTTCTTCAGCTGCCTTTGATGCCTCAGCACCCACCAGGGTGCTCCTGGATCCTGGCTGATTAAGGGTGCAGGGAAAGATTCCCTGCAGCTCCTGCTACCCACCAGTGTACCCTTGGCAGACCCCGCGGGGAAGAGTGCCCGCCCGCTGCCCCACAACCCTTCCCCACACCCAGAACCACGGGGCAGGAGCACATTAAAGTCCTCCCCAGCCAAACCCACCACTGTCTGTTCTGTTTCATGGCCACCATCCCTATTTTCCACAGGGAACTTTTTCAGGGGGTGGATGGCAGCCCTGAGGGGGAACTCCAGGGCCAGGGGAGGCCCCGGGATGGGAGCTGAGGGGCCACCAGGGCTGGGTGGGCGTCAGTCCCACAAGGGTGGCCATGGCTGGGGGGGTTTGGGGCCAGCCCAGGCCCTGGGATGGCAGCTGAGGGGCCACCAGGGCTGGGTGGGCTCCAGCCCCGTGGGAGCAGACGAGAGGATATGGCTGGGGGGCTCCAAGGGCTGGGGAACTCTGGGCCCTGAGGTTGGGCTCGTGGAACCCCGATCTCCAGCCCCGCAGACACCCAGCACACATAACCTTATTCCCACCACAACGCTGGGGCCCTCATGGCCTTCGTGGTGCTGTTAATTAGAGCTTAATTAGGGGCAGGGTCTCAGAGGCAAAACTGCAAGATAAGGGGGGATACTGCAGGTGGCTTCTGCTCTTCCTCCAGCCCAAGGGTGCTCAGGCAGGACCTCTGGCTCCCTGTTTGTAGCATGGACAGCTTTACAGCGTGGAACTCTTGCTTTTCATTCACATCCTTCATCCCCTGACTTCAAAGAGCAAATAATTTACAAAGCCTATACAGGCTCTCGCAATCAGCCCCTTCCAAGCAAACGAGGATTTCCCAGTATTTCCTTCATCAAAACACTCCTTGTTTGCCAGAAAACAGAGAAATGTCCCATTCTTATGCATTATTAAAAGTCTCTTCCTGTCCAAAGCCAGCAATAATGTGTAAAATACCTGTTTTATGCATTATTTAGGTTATTGCTGCCGAGAGCCAGCTAGTTTTGTGCATCACTTGCCTGCAGAGGTCAGCATCACAAAGGCTCTTTACAAAAGGGATTTAAGGAGCTGAAGGCCAAAGGAGGATTTCTGAGGGAAACTCCATGCCTAGGGGTGTCTTCAGCCCATCTGGAAACTTTCCAGATGGTGTCATCCTCAAAAATCAGCTTTAAAAATGGAGTATTTTGTGGTCAGGGGAAGGTTGGTAGTGGGGAGAAGTGACGTTGGTACTGGGGATTCAATCAGGAAACACATTTGCAACTATTTTTCTCACAGCTGGGTTTCTTTTGAAGGCTTCTAATCATTGAATTCTGAGGTAAAAAGGGAAAAGTCTGCCTTATTTTTATAAGCCCCTCTCAACACTAGTACTGTATTTTAAATAAAATTATACCCTCCTTTAAAGGATAAGTAATATATATGCAATAATATTTGTTTTGATGATACATTGATTAATAAATAACACAGCTGGCTCTTCTTCCTAAATTATTTCTCATAGCTGGGCCACAGTAAATAACAGACCCGCAGACACAGATGAGTGATGAATAACAAAGGATTTCACCCTAACATAGATGCGTATTACAACCATGTGTGGTTTCTGTTCCCTGCCTGGGAGGCAGATGGATTAAAAATGTGAGCAGTTCCATCTCTGAGTTAATAGTAAATCACCAACGTTAATCCAGAAAATTGTCCTAAACCAACTGGAGGGCACTTTATTTTTTAGAATTAAAAAATAAAAAAGAAGAGGATGTGCTGGGTAATGATTCCTCACCCAAATCAGGGTCATGGTTTATGATTAATCCCCTCTTCCTCCTCAAAAGGACCCCCATGCACACCTTCTCTCTGCTTGATTACTCGTATTGATAAATTAATGACTGAACCTAACTCATTGCCAGCTCCTGGATGTGGTATTTTCCTATGAAAAGTGGGTATCTCCTCCGTCAAAGGGGTTTTTTTTCTGTCTCATCTTCTCTGCTTTCCGTGTTCTGATCCCTTATAAGGACTGGACTAAACTGATGTCGGTTAAACAACTTCCCTTCTCATATCCTCCTCGCTTGAAATTCAACTCCTGCAACACCTCACTGGCACATCTGCTTCGGGCTCTGCCACTGACTCCGAGGAGTGTCTATAATTAATATACAGAAGATCAATAATTCAAGGGCTGGAGGGCAGCGGCGCTGTCGGCTCTGTGGGGGAGAGCCGGGAGCTCTGCTCAGCCCAGGTGTGGTTCCCCTCCAACACCTATTCAAAGCCATAAATTGCTCTCCTCTATTCCCGGAACTAAGGAGAAGTACAGGAAAGGAGCTTGCAGACAATCCTCCTGGAATCAGCCTATTTACAGAATTAAAATAGTACCCAGGTTTACTATTGTTATTTCATTTTCCTTTTTTTTACATCCCAATTTATCAAGGAACGCCAGCCTCCTTTTTTTTTTCTCCACAAAAAGGATCATTGACCTCTTCAATCTGTTTTTGTCATCATCCTCTGAAAACAGAAAGATTCAAAACAGCTGCCATGAAGAGTTGCTCAAAACTTCGTTCCCATCCTTGTCCCCCAAAATGTTTATTTTAAAGGTGTTGGTGCAGAAGTGCTCCAGCAATTGGTGAGGGAGCAACAAGATCCCAGTTCTCAGCTTTGTTTCGTTTAATCTCAGCCAAGGAACTGACATAATTATATCATTCTTTTTTTTTCAACAACAGATGACCTGATGAATGCTTTGCAGAATAATCCAAGCTCCCACACAGGCTCGGATCTGTGAGAAATCAAGTCCCAGAGGCTTTGCTAGAGCTTCCTTTATTTTTAACAAGACAAGCTCCTTGGATTACTAATACCACAGAAATATTTTGGACAGAGATATTTCAGGACAGAATATGGACCAGAAAACACTTCGGGAAAAAGAAATTGTGTGGTATTATTAACACTGCTTATTATTTGCTATTTAATGGGTGCAGATTTGGGCTTTGTTTGCAGGAAGACTTCTTGGTCTGAGCCGGGTGTGAATGATTTGCCCTGTTCTCCCAGCTCAGAATAAGCAGCAGGTCTCGACCTACCACCATAAATGCAAAACTAATTTCCTCCACTTTCTGTACTTTGATCATTATTTCCCTCCCTAGAGCCTCACTGAGTTTGCTGAGAAATGAGCTGTAAAACAAGCTGGGGTCAGGGTTGCCAGAGCCACTGCGAAGTGCAACCAGCCTCAGCTTCAGGGATAACTGTAGAGAAAGAAGAACTCTTTGCCTTTCACCAGGGAAAATCACTGTTGCCCGAGCTGGGGTTTGTCCTCCAGTGCTGTTTCCACACGTGGGCAACATTGCTGGTCACGAGTGGTGTCCCCAGGGCTCAGTGCTGGGGCCAGTCCTGATCAATATCTTTATCAATGATCTGGATGAAGGCATTGAGTGAACCCTTAGTAAATTTGCAGATGGCACCAAGCTGGGTGGGAGTGTGGATCTGCTCGAGGAAAGGGAGGCTCTGCAGAGGGATCTGGCCAGGCTGGATCCATGGGCTGAGACCAACGGGATGAGGGTCAACAAGGCCAAGGGCTGAGTCCTGCCCTTGGGACACACCAAGGCCAGGCAGCTCCAGGCTTGGGGCAGAGTGTCTGGAGAGCTGCCTGGGGGAGAAGGAGCTGGGGGTGTTGGTTGGCAGGGGCTGAGCATGAGCCAGCAGTGGCCCAGGGGGCCAAGAGGGCCAATGGCACCTTGGGCTGTGTCAGACACAGCGTGGGCAGCAGGAGCAGGGCAGGGATTGTGCCCCTGCCCTGGGCACTGGGGAGGCCACCCCTGGAGTGCTGGGGTCAGTTCTGGGCCCCTCACTCCAAGAAGGCCCTTGAGGGGCTGGAGCGCGTCCAGAGAAGGGAGCGGAGCTGGGGAAGGGGCTGGAGAACAAGTGCTGAGAGGAGAGGCTGAGGGACCTGGGCTTGTTCAGCCTGGAGAAGAGGAGGCTGAGGGGAGACCTCATCCCTGTCTGCAACTGCCTGAGAGGAGGCTGTGGGGAGGTGGGTGCTGGGCTCTTCTCTCGAGTGACAGGTGATGGGATGAGAGGAAATGGCCTCAAGTTGTGCCAGGGCAGGTTCAGATTGGACTTTAGGAAAACTTTCTTCACTGAAAGGGTTCTCAGGCCCTGGCAGAGGCTGCCCATGGAGGGGGTGGAGTCGCCATCTCTAGAGGTGTTTAAAAGATGGGCAGATGAGTTTCAGAGGGACATGGTTTAGTAAAGGGACAGGTACAGTTGCATTCAGTCTCAGAGGTCTTTTCCAAACAGATGAATTCTACGATTCTATGATTCTATTTATATTTGTATCTAATAAAGCATTTTTCTCAAAGCATCACTGGATAAAATGCTTTGCAGCCTGTATTTTTTTTGCTCTTGGTGGCATGAAGATCCATGGCAACCCCAGGCTCTGAAGTCTGTGGGCTTCTTCCCTTGTAATTCAAGCCCTCTGCACAGACTTAACGTGACTTCTATTGTCCTGGCTTACTCCAAGCAGGCTGCAAGCCACAACATTTGCACTGCAGTGGGAGTCGCTTTGGAAAAGTTAAGGCAATAGAATGAAGGAGAAATCCCTTTAGGGGAGTCGTTGGCTCTGGCATCGCTGCTCAGTGCCTAAAGCAGCACATCCTGGCTCCAGAGTGCATTAGCTGGATGCTCCTGCTGTGCATAATCTTAGCTGTTGTTTACCAAAAATATTGCTAGTTGGGGGAAAACCCCCTCATTTTAAAATGCTTCCTTCTCCCAGTCAAAACTTAACTTCCTTACTTATACTCAGCTTTAGTTCTTTGGGTAATTATTCCCATAGCATAGTCTTGGGTCAGAATCAGGAATATAATCAGGGTTTTTCAATCACATTGGCTGAGTAAAATTACCTGAGCCTCATCTGTGCATGTACCCAGTGCATCCATCACAGAAATACCTCAGGGGAGATGCTACCAATCTCAGCTTTTCATAAATAAAAAGGTTTGCAATCTCAGCTGCCTTCAAGCTCCAGCTAAAAACCAGCTCTTACCCTGGAGGTAAACCTCTTGGATGATCCCAAGCATCATTTATTTACATCAGCTGAGAGAGAGTGTGCAGCATTTAAGCTAATGACACCATTCCTACATCGCTTCCATTCCATCCGCTCAGTGCTGAGGTAGCCATGGAGATGACTACGGAGAGCTTCGTGCCCATGACAACTCTGCATGAGTATCTTGAGCATCTTCAGAGCAGCCTAGTCTCTCCCTGGGCTTTTCCTCGTGCCAGACAGTGTTTTTTGGCTCTTCTTGATCCCACACAGGTGTTGGTAAAGCTTTCTCCCATCAGCTGCTCCCCTTCCAAGATAAAAGGGCAGAGAATTAAACATATGGAGCAGATTTGGCATATAATGCATGAATACTTGGTATATAATCTCTCTTCAGTATATAATGTCAGCCTGATCCTCAACACAAGCTTCACAAAGAGCCTTTAATTTGTTATTTTATGGGAAAGAAAAGTTTTGGACTAAGTCTCACACAGTCTTCTGTTGACATCCCAGCAGGAAGATGCTCCAAAACAGATGGAATGACACACATCAAGTGGGAAACTGTTTCAATAAATTAAAAGCCCAAATAGCTAAAAACCTGGCCTGATTTCCTCCATGGGCACACATTTCCCAAGCCCAGTTCATCTTTGCTTATACTCATTTGCACCTGGAGAAAAAGGGAATGAAACCCCATAAAGCCAGCCTTGGACCTGGGAATCCTCTATATGGAGGGAGAGGGGAGAATCAGGAGGAAATGTGCTCTTTGTCTCAGCTAAGAGGATGCACAACCATTTTGTGAGTGAGTTGAGCTTAATCCTCTCATCCTTGCTAAGCATGAGTTAGAAACCTGGTCATGGGGTGTAAAAGCTCCATTCACTCTCACGTAAACAAACAAGGCAACAACCTGGATCAAAATTACATATATAAAAGGAAAACATAGAATCATAGAATGATGGCATGGTTTGGGCAGGAAGGGACCTCAAAGCCCATTCAGTTCCACCCCCTGCCATGGGCACGGACACCTCCCACTGGATCAGGGGGCTCCAAGCCCCATCCAATCTGGCCTTGAACACCTCCAGGGATGGGGCAGCCACCTCTGATCTGGGCAACCTGGGCCAGGGCCTCCCCACCCTCACAGGAAAACATTTCTTCCTAAGATCTCACCTCAATCTTCTCTCTTTCAATTTTAAACTCTTCCCCCCATCCTATCCCTGGACTCCCTGATCAAGATCCCTTCCTAAGATCTCATCTCAATCTCCCCTCTTTCAGCTGAAAACCATTCCCTTTCACCCTATCCCTGCAGTCCCTGATCAAGAGCCCCTCCCCAGCTTTCCTGGAGCCCCTTTCAGCACTGGGAGGCTGCTCTGAGCTCTCCCCAGAACTGGAGACCTTGTAGACAGAGCTGAGGAAAAAACACAGTACTTTTAAATATTTTTCCACCTCCAACCTATTCTTTTGTCTAGTTTATTTCTTGACTTATTTTTTAATCAAAAATCAAACAATTGTCTGTATTTCCTGGGGTTCAGCTTTCCCAATCTCACCCCACAGCCTTTTTTTTCCCATGAGGAAAACTGATCTCTCATGCCCCTTTCCCAACACACCACAGCCAGGAACCCACAGGCAGCCCCAAGCACCGAGGCGTTATCCCTTCCCACATCACGCCTCCAAAACAAGATGCTCATGCCTTGGTTCCTCTTGGGGAACACAACGTTTAAATGAGCCAGTGGGGATTTCACAGCACACTCTGACAAGCTGTAGGCACAAAGCTGACGCACTTTGGGATAGGAACAATTCCCTGAAGCAGGTTCCAGGGCTGGCATGGATGATTGATGTAAAGACGATGAAAAGGGGAGCGCCTTGGCCCATCCCGGGTGTGCCCGGGGTTATTTTTAAGAAGGTGACCTCAGCGCAGGCACGTGATGTCACCCCGTGTGCTGACACCGCTGCTCTGATCTCGGGAAGTCTTCAGAGGGGATTGCAAGTTAAAAATAAATGGGCAAGAGGCAAAGGAAAGCCTCTCGGTGAGTCATGGATTACTCGCCCTGCTGTAGGGTTGGAAAACACAGACATTCAGCTTTTCCAGTAAGGGAGCTGGTTGGTGGGTAGTGCATCGCTTGGGAAAGGTTATGGGAAGATGGATTAGAGCATTGTTGGGGAACTATTTGTTCCTGCAGCTTTATGGAGGGGCTTCGTGTTATAAAAGAGCCCGAACGCTGTCCAAAAAAACAGGAGGTTTATTGATACGAAAGGACATAACGAGCTCTTTCTGCTCAGGGTTACGGCTCTTCCCTTGCTCATTTTCCCGGACACAGCAGGGAATTGTTCAGCCCAGAGGCACAAACCCAGCATGTCCCACAGCAGCTGCTCCCAAGGCACAGGGACGGGTAATTCCTAAACCAAATGCTGGGCTGCAACTGGATCAGGCAGTAAACAAATGAGCGTCACTTACTTCCCTCATTTCCAGTAAATGAACCCAGCTGGCAGCAGCAAAGTTCAAATACCCAAACTTGATTTTTTTCCCCTGCTTCAAAGCACTTCATTATCAGTGTTTATTCCAAAATTAAAAAGTATTTTTTTAAAAAAACACTCCATTTTTTTTTTGTGTGTGTTTTTTTTAATGAAAGCTGTTATTTTATCTCCTACTCCCTGGGTGATGTTGCCAACCCTGGGAGAGGCTGGAGGCACATTTCTGGGAGCTGTGTCCCATGCAGGTTATCTCCTGAAGATGTAGCCCATCATTGGGAAGGCATCCGCCTGCGGCCAGGGAGGGTCCCATCCGTAAGGAGCTTACGTGTGTCCCTGGAATAGCAGCCAGCACAAGAGCAGAGGTTATTACACCCCTAATCAGATTGTAGCAGCTGGATGAACATTTATAGCTTTTAAAGCCAGTTGTCTAATAGTAAAGAGAAGGAGGTTGCGAGCAGCCTCCAGTGTTTTATATTTCAGAAGATAAATTAATACATATTGCAGAAGAGAAATTAATATTAAATTAATCAGGGTAATCTGCTTCCTCGAGAATCTAGCTTTATCTTTGAAACACAACAAGAAAAATACTTGCCTTATTTGCTGCTTTCACCCTCCAAACCCACCTTTCAGGAGTCCCTCACCGGAGCCCCCCACCAGCAGGCAGGTGCTGGCAGGATCCTATGGCCCATGAGTCACATCTGCCCATAGATCGCGTTGTGGAAAGACATCACCAGCAAGGAAAGGGGATCAACACAGGGGAACAAACTCCAGCCCAGCATCACAGCTGCAATGAGGCTCATTCAGTGGAGCAGCCCTAACCTGATTTGTTTTTTCCATGCTAGCTTTGCACTCCTTGGCTTTGCAGCAGAGCCGCATCCAGCCAAGAAAACCCCAAACCTTCCTGGAAGCAGCGTGAGATGTTGCATGGAAAGTGTGGTTGGTTGCTTTTCCTCCTTCGTGGTTCCTCTTCTGGCGCATTGGTTGTGCCCTTACATGCCCCAGGATTAGGGACTTGTTGGGACTTCTCCTCTCCTCTGTCGTGGGTTGTGTAACTGGGTGCTGATGACACTCTGGAAGTGCACGTGATCAACGTCCTGCTCCTGCCAGCTTTGCCTCCTGGCCTGTTTCTGGCAAAAGCCTAAACTTTTGAATAATCCTTTTATCTTATTTATTTTTACTACTTTTTATAGGAAAACTTACGGTTGTCAAGAGCAGAGGAGAGATGCCACTCGCAAGTTATGCTTTCATCTTCTGCACAGAATAATGTGGCAGGTAAAGATCTCTATGCAGCGCATGGAAAACTCCTTCTTCTACCTAAAATTGGCCAAAAATGACATTTCTTATCTCTTGGAGTAGAGCTGCCCCTCCTGGGGTTCGCAGGGCCACAAGGCCATTCACACAACGAAGCCCTCACAACCAACAAAAATGCAAAATACCCTGATAAGGCTTCAATTCTTTAATTACACACTGACCTGGGAAAATAACAACCTGACTGAGCAGCATCTTTCCTTTTGCTGGGAAGAAGGTACCCCCTGTGCTTTCTTTCCCTGTGCTGCCATCACCCTATTTATTCCCCAAATTGCATTTCCTCTGCTCTCATCTGGACAGGAGCCAAATATGAGCGAGACATCTGGTTCCCAAGAAAAATCCAAAGCAGAGCACTTTAATTTAAAAGCAACTATTCCCTGCTGAGACCAGAAAATAAACCAAGTTCTGCAAAATACATTTCATTAACCCTCTGAACACAGCACTTATTTCCATTTGGGTTTGCCTTTGAAGGGTTTAGAGGTTTCCCAGTGAGTTGTGTGGTTTGAGATGGCGTGAGATGGAGCCCAGAATTTTTGCCAGCTCTGGGGAGTGAGATTGGGCTGACGACAGGCTGTGGGACTTCATCCCTACCTCCAAACCCCACCAGATTACCTCCAAAACCCAGTAAAACTCCCGCAAACTGTTTTACTGCCATCCTCTGCCTTTGCAAGCTGTGGCTAATTCTCCAAACAAGCCCAGAGTTATGTGAATAAAAGAGTTTTGTGTGAATTAAAGCAAAAAAAAAAAAAGTGAAATGAAATCAATGACAAACAATGAATCAGGGTCAGATGGATCCGGGCGCTCTCCCAGCTCGTATGAAACCAAAGGCAGCATTTTCCATTTGTTATGAGAAAAACCCATCCCATTAATGCTTTCTAACCTGGCACAACCCCCCGTTGCACTTAGTGGTGCATTATTTCCTCTGTCTCCTCTCTCTGCCTGCGCTGCGGATGAAGAAGGGCCAAACCTCCAGCGGAGATCGATGCAGCTCTTGGCCTGCTGCCGGGAGAAATCGTACCCTGAGATGCTAAAGAAACTGTGAAGCACTCGGCTCCATTAGAGGGATGCTGGGGATATACTGGTTTGGGTGGGTTTAGGACTGCTAACCTCCCTGATAAATTAAAGATTAATGAATAGCCAATAGGCTGCTCCTGCTCCATTTGCAGCTGGGATCCAACAGAGTTTCTGTATTTCCCCAAACAAGACCAGAACTTCCTCCAAAATACGTTATTATGGAAAATTTGTGATTTTTAGAAGCCACAGATGAATTCAGCACAACCGTTCCTTTCCCTCTGCTGTGTTTCTTTCTTTTCCTGCCTTTGGATTTTAGACAGCCCACTGAGGAGCATTGAAAAAGAAACCAAGGAATCAGGAGCCATCTGTGCACTTGAACAAGGAATAAATTTTCCTGTGTACTGTAGGGGAGAGTTTCAACAGGCTCATTGACCTTAATCCTGCCCCCATTATTTAATTTTTTCCTCCAGAAATTAATACGTGTGTCTCCCCAGTGCAGCCAAAGCACCCAGCACACCCCTGCCAGACAAGCTACTATGTGCTTTTTAACATAATCAGGCCAGATGGATAAACAGGCATATGAAGCATCAGGGTGGAAATCCTCTTGTCAGCCAGATGTGCTCTGCATCGCCAGGACAGCCGTACCTGGACTCACTTGGTTGGGTTTTGGCTGTATCACATGGCCGTGCCACATCTTAGACTCATAGAATCATGGAATGGTTTGGGCTGGAAGGGGCCTTAAAGCCCATCACGTTCCATTTCCCTGCCACAGGCAGAGACACCTCCCACTGGATCAGGGGGCTCCAAGCCCCATCCAATCTGGCCTTGAACACCTCCAGGGATGGGGCAGCCACCTCTGATCTGGGCAACCTGGGCCAGGGCCTCCCCATCCTCACAGCAAAACATTTCTCCCTAAGATCTCGTCTCAATCTCCCCTCTTTCAGCTCAAAACCATTTCCCCTCATCCTATCCCTACACTCCCTGATCAAGAGCCCCTCCCCAGCTTTCCTGCAGCCCCTTTCAGTACTGAGAGCCTGCTCTGAGCTCTCCCCAGAGCCTTCTCTTCTCCAGGGTGAACAACCCCAACTCTCTCATCCTGTCCTTGCATGGGAGGTGCTCCAGCCCTTGGATCATCTTCGTGGCCTCCTCTGGACTCACTCGAACAGATCCATGTCCATTCTGGGCTGAGGACTCCAGAGCTGGACGCAGGATCCCAGGTTGGATCTCACCAGAGCAGAGCAGAGGGGCAGAATCCCCCCCCTCACCCTGCTGGTCCCACTGCTTTGGATGCTGCCCAGGCTATGGTTGGTTTTGTGGGCTGTGAGCACCCACTGCCAGCTCACATCCAGCCTTTCACCCTTCAGCACCCCCAAGTGCCTCTTGGCAGGGCTGCTCTCAATCCCTTCATTCCCCAGCCTGCATTGATACCGGGGGGTGCCCTGACCCAAGTGCAGGACTTTGCTCTTGGCCTTCTTGAACATCATGAGCATCGCATTTAATTTTTAATTGCCTTCTATGATGTTTCCTCCCATTAAATATCAGGATACCTCAACATAAAGCACAACTTCTGTGGGCAGGAGTGAGTTTTATTCCTCTGGAGCAAGACAAACAAGAAGACAGACTCACCTTTTCCCCTGCAGCACTGAGCCTATTTTACTCTCTATCCATCACCCCACGGAGCATCTCCTATCTCACAGGATAGTGGATTTGGAGCGGCAGCCAGCAACCACTAAAAGCATTCTTTCCTTTCCCAGAACCTTGGCCCAGAGATTTCCAAACCAGCCCCAAACGTTGCTGATCCCATTGATATTTCTTGAATAAGAAATCCAAGTGCTGCAATATTCTAGCTGCCCCTTTAGTCTCCAGCATTCCCTCCCATGCCCATACCTGCCAGGAGGGATGATAGGGGTGAGCTCAAATTTTGTGGGGTGCTGGTGGTGGTTTGCCCTAGGGCAGGAGGGTGGGTGCTGACCGGGCTGTGCAGGGTTGGGCTGCGCAGCAGTCAGCTCCTCCCTCTCGCTATTTATTCCTCGCCTTAGCTCCGCGCCGAGGCTGAATCACCGTGAACTGAGCAAGCATCGAGCTCCCAGCCGGTGAGTGTCGGGGAAATGGGACATGGGGACTTCAGGTGGGATAAATCCAGAATGAGGGGGCTTTTAACATCCCAGGGGATGAGGGGCTGCCTCCCCTCTCCGCGATCGCCGCCTAAAAATAGACATTGCCAGCTCTGAAACAAGAGTCCTCCTTAAGTAACCGAGTTCAGCTTCTGCCTGCTGTTTGTTTATTCAGGGCTGATTCAAAGCTGCTGCTGGTGGGAGATTTCTCCTCTCTCCTGACCTACCTGGGGGTGTGTGTGTTTGTTCTTCCTCGCAGCTCCTAGCTGGCAGGACTGCGCTCCCCCATTATTTGGGGGATAAAAATGAAAGGAGTGGGATTTCTGAAAACTAAGGGTGGCATTTTCTGAAAGCAAACTGCCAGCCCGCACCCCCCCTGCCCCACAGCCCCCCAGGACCCACGACCTTCCCAGCATCACCAGGAGGGTCTGACACCCCCACTCCTGAGCATCTTCCCGCTCTCTGTACCGCATCACTCCTCTGCCTTCCCCTTCCCCACCTCCCTTCATTTATTCTTTCCCCCCACCCCAGGGCACCTTAATGAGGTTATTTTCACAGTTATTTTGGCACCAGGGGGTTGGTTTTGCTCTCCAAGCCTGAAGCCACCTCCTTGCCAGCGCTGCGCACGTAATTGCTGCTTGCAGCTGCTTCTCATCCTCCATTTTCCACTTCTTCTCTGCCCTGAAGAAGCATTGGGTTTCCTCTGGTTCTCCACAGATATAAATTGCTCCAGTATAAATCACCTGAATTAAATTCTCATTTCCTGTATTTACCTGCAGAAAGGGAGAACTAGGGGAGGATGGTTAAAATGAGTCGAGGAAAAATGCCTGCCAAGCCGTTCAGTAATAGAATTTAATAACAATATTATGGTCACACCATAAATAGGATTTCCGAGAAGAGAGAAACCAGCTCAAGCCCCAGGAGGCAGCTCCTGGTTCCCCTTGTACGCAGAGGTTTGTGCCAGCGACTGCATTTATTGGGGGTGAAGTCTGGCTGCCTGAGGAGCTCGGTAATTAGCAGTGCCAACACAAGCAGCCCTTTTCCTTGTTTGTCACAGCTGCTCCCTGCAAAGGTGATCAGAGAAACAGGTCAGTGCTGCCAGGCTTGAATACCCCCGGGGGCTTTGCTGGAACCTATTTTCATCCAGGCGCTGATTTTCTCCCCTCTTGCAGCTCCTTGTGGGCACTCACACCTTAAAAAATGGCCATTTTTCTGCTTTCGTCCCCTATTTCCTTTTCTTTTTTTCATGTGCCCAAGGAGTGCTTGGGCCAAGCCCATCCAAGTTCTTGCCATGTCTTTGGGCTATTTTTACCCCCTGATCTCACTGTTGCTCCCAGCCGGTGGGTGCTGTGGGACGACAAAGCGGGCAGCTCGCACCCAGCATTTTGAGGAGACAGTGCCGAGCTGGCAGCCCAAGCCTGGCATTCTTCCCCATCACAGGAACAAGCCCTTGCATCCTCCCTGTGGAGCAGAATAATTTCTGGCTTAAATAAGGGTTGGTTCTGCCTGTTTGTGCTGTGAAGGGCAGCGTCTCACAAGAGACCATCAATTTTTACCTGCATTAAACTTCTCTCTGGGTTGAGCGGTGGCTCCTCAGGAAGCCAGACCATCAGCTGCTGCAAAAAATCCCACTCAGCACCCAACCCTTAATTGTTGCTTGTTGTAACATGAGCCAGCAAGCGCATCCGAAGCATCCAAGGATGTTGCAAAATGCCCACCCACACTTGGCCAGGAACACTTTGCTCTGCCTCCTCAGCATCCTGGCATCACGGGGTATTTCTGGGGGTAGCTCAGCCTCGGGCAGGGCGGAAAAACCCTTTGCTGTTGCTGGATTCATGTATTAAACACAAGGGTAACAGCAATTCAGTGCTCCTTGGCATTGCAGGGAGGCATCCAGAGAGATTTTTCAGCTTGGGAGGTGTTTTCCAAAGGATTTGCAGACCTAATGTGTATTATACAGGCTGGATTATACATAGGGAGAGAAGCAGCTCGTTAAAATGGGATTCATCCTCACCAGCCCACCAGCTGACGTAGGAAATGCAAGGCTGGCCCTTGGGATGCCAGCAGCAAAATGCTGAATAAACAGATAGTTGCAAACACATTAAAGTAGAAAAATGCTGTTCTTCGGTTATGGCCTGTTGCACATAAACAGTGACTTGGGCAAAACACAGTGAATTTTGTTCTTTGGGAAAAAAAACACTTTCAGAGCAAGGCTGAGCGCTGCCCTCCTTACAGCCTTGGTTAACCAACAGCTTTGAGATTGGGATTAATCTGTTCACAGCCATCAACCCTTGCACATCAGAAATGTCATTTATATCATCTGACTTGATAGAGAAGGTTTGAGAAGTGGATCTTAACAAGTGAAGCATTTTTTCCCCCAAAAGCTTTTCTTCCATCACTTAAAATTGCTGTTACTAGCAGAGGAACTGGCGGGGAGGTGGCAACAGTGGGGAGGAGTGGGAGATGTAGATCTTAAAAAATATATATGTATTAAAAGCTATATAAAAATAAGGGACTTTGAGGAGAAATATGCATTTGAGTCCAAAGCTGTTTATTCTGCAGGTGGATTAAAGGGGGTGATATTTATTTTGTACGATGCATGAGTAAGGGAAAGCCCGTGATGCTCGGGGAGGCAGAGATGAAGGGGCTGCGGGGTCTCTGCCTCCTGCCCGTAACGCTGCCTGTCCTTGTGTCCCACAGCCATGGCCCGGCCCCTCATCACCTGCTACCTGGTAGTCCTGCTCCTCGGCACCTGGACCGACGTCGCCTTCTCCAAGAAGGGCAAAGGCAAACCCAGCGGAGGCAGCTGGGGCACAGGAAGCCACCGGCAGCCCAGCTACCCTCGCCAGCCCGGCTACCCCCAAAATCCCGGCTACCCCCACAACCCATCGTACCCCCACAACCCGTCATACCCCCATAACCCATCGTACCCCCACAACCCAGGGTGGGGCCAGGGTTACAACCCATCCAGCGGAGGAAGTTACTACAACCAAAAGCCGTGGAAACCCCCGAAATCCAAAACCAACTTCAAGCACGTGGCCGGGGCGGCAGCGGCCGGAGCCGTGGTGGGAGGGTTGGGGGGTTATGCCATGGGCCGCGTGATGTCAGGGATGCACTACCACTTCGACAGCCCCGACGAGTACCGATGGTGGAATCAAAACGCGGCGCGTTACCCCAACCAGGTTTATTACCGGGATTACAGCAGCCCCGTCTCACAGGACGTCTTTGTCGCCGACTGCTTTAACATCACGGTGACCGAACACAACATCGGACCTGCCGCCAAGAAGAACGTGTCGGAGAGCGCTGCAGCCGTGAACCAAACAGAGATAGAGATGGAGACCAAGGTGGTGACGAAGGTGATCCGGGAGATGTGCATCCAGCAGTATCGTGAGTACCGCCTGGCCTCCGGCAACCGGCCGCACCTCGCTGACGCCTCCCTCGCCACCCTCCTCCTCCTCGTGCTCTTCACCATACACTGATGCTCTCTGGATTCCACAGCTTTGAGATGTCACCCCTGTACCTGTGAGGACCGCTCAAACCACCCCCCCCTTCATTCCTGCTTGCGGTCGTGTTTGGTGAAGAGCCCTTGGGGCGCACAGGCACCAACCTCCCCATCAGAGGCTCCAGTTTAGGCAGCAGGATGAAAATTTCCTTCTCCACCCCAAAATTGTCTCCAGCATGACAGGACAGTGATGGAGCTGGATGCCCAAAAAATGGCCTTCAACTTCCTCCTCCTCCTCAGGGCCACCCTGCGAGGGACCAGGCAGAGAGGAGCTCACCTGCTCCTTGGCATCCCTGCAAGAGCGTTTCCAAGAATCCTCTTTGCTAACAGGCAGGGTTTTACCTAATCCCCTTAGTTCTGCTGCCACCAAAACCCCTTTTCCCCAAGGCATATGGCGTCGTGCCAGGGCACCTAAATACCCCACTGGGGTTTGGGAAGGACCAAAGATGGGATTTGCAAGCAACAAGCTGCCGGGTTGCAATTTTAACCCTTTAATCCTAAACCACACCCTTCCTCATGTACATACAGACCCTCCCGCTCTGCACCTTGCATGCTGCAAACACCTCCTGCAGCAATACACAAAAATAAAGTGATTATTTTATTCCACAGCGAGGCTGAAGCCCTGGCTGGGTTTTGGTTGACCCCTGTGCTGCTTTGCTTTCAGTTGAGCCTCACTGTCTTAGCCTGTCTAAAGGCAAAAAGTGCTGCTGAATACCCCCAAAAAACCCCAAAGTGGTAACGCTTGGTGTATTGCAGCCTGAGCAAAAGCTATTTAGGATGTGCTACAGGTGACAAGTCACCGTTCAGCACTTTGACCTAAAGGACGTTTCAACTACAGCAAAAAGGATGCTCAGGGCAGGTCAGACACATAGCAAGAGACTTAAATCAGCTAAATCACGTGGTTACAGCAAACAGCACCGGGAAAACCAAGCCTGGGATGGGAGATGCTCAAAACCCCCCACATTTTGCAAGTAATTTGTTTCACAAGCAGAAGTGGCGGGTGAAATTCTTGCTTCTCGTGTTCGGGTCGATGCTGGGTTGTGTATAACCAGTAGCATCTGTAGAGTTATGCTTGTCAAACCAGTCGCCCGAGTTCTAGTTAATCTCTCTCGTGTATTTCTTTTTGCAAGGCACTGAATGACACCACCCTAAATGATTTTTTTGCATCGGTGTAAGCTGTGTGAAGATATATATAGAGATATATATATAAAAATATAAAGAAAAGAACCCTTTCAGGATATTCACCAGAGAAGCAGGGCTTTGAGGTAACCTGTACTTTGTGATACGCGAATGTTTTGTAAATCTGTAACAGTGCATGCACAGAATTTGCTGTTCCAAGACTTTTCTAAGTGTTCAACGTCTGGTACAAATTAAACGGATACAGCCAAGATGCACATCCGCCTCCTTCGTGCAAACAGCGCCCGCCCGTCCCCTCAGCGCCGCAGACAGAAGCGGCATTTTTCCCTGTCTGTCCCAGCCTGTGGGCGCCTTTGTTCTCTTCTCAGCACTAAATTTGGCCTAAAAGCCACAATTTCAGTTAACCTTTTCTCCTCCCCTTCTCCCACTAAGGGTATCGCTACCATCCAACCGATATTTTCTGACCAATGCACCGGTTGGGGGCCAGAGGGTTCTTCTCCCCATAGAAAACCAACACTTGTTTATACCTTGTATTTACTCCATCTATTTTCTGTCTAATAAAAGAGTTTTTACATTTGCTGTTTCCATGGCGTTGAGCCCGACCGACTTCACATGAAGCCCCAAGCTCTACTTAATATTGCCAGAAATCCAAATCTCTCCAGTACATAAACCAGCATCACTGTTAGACAACTCCAACTATTGGAAGGGTTGAAAATTACAATTAAAAAGATGGAAGAGTTTTCACCCTTCAGATGGATGGTGTTTTCATTTTGCACTCATAGGATCATAGAGTGGTTCAGGTTGGAAGGGAATTAAAGCCCATCCAGTTCCAACCCCCTGCTATGGGCAGGGACACCTCCCACTGGATCAGGGTGCTCAAAGTCCCATCCAGCCTGACCTCAAACACCTCCAGGGATGGGGCAGCCACCACTGCTCTGGGCAACCTGGGCCAGGGCCTCCCCATCCTCACAGCAAAACATTTCTGCATGGCAATGGAAAGAAGGATTTGGGAAATAAATAGTCCATGTGAGGTTATTAGAGCTGTCCTAAGCATCCCTACGGCTGCTGCTCATCCTACACCAACTCAGCATCCAACTGCATCCCAAAAAGCTCCAAACATTACTGGGACATTTTATTTAGGATGTTATTTTGACCTAAATAATCAAAACTGAGCTGCTCAGACTTTTTCGCGTGTCATTTTAAGGGGAAGGGGCAAATTAGTGCAAAAACCCCTGCCCTGGCCCCAGGAAAAGAGTAGGGAAAACTGCTTGGCTGGTCCCCAGGCTACAGCCTGTGAAGGGGTGACCCTGCGGATCAGGTCCACGGGGAGGTTTATACAACCCTTCTTATTCATTAAGATCTTTTTCAAGGGAAAATGAAAGCAATTTCAAGAGAAAGAGGTAGCAAGGAAGATCCGTTCCTTCTGTGATGGGTTGGAGAAGCCATTCGCTAACGGACCTTTCACCAGGGAGCTGCAGACCAGCCTTGAGAGAGAAAAAAACCCAGCAAAGGAGGATCCCCTGCAACAAAGCAGAAGGAAAAAAATCTCTCAACAAGCTGGAGGAAAAAAAAAAACCACAGAAGGAAAAAAACACAAAAGAAGGAAAAAAGTCCCCAACAAAGAAAGATTTACAGAATTGTTTGGGTCGGAAGAGACCTTAAAGCCCATCCAACCTGGCCTTGAACACCTCCAAGGATGGGGCAGCCACCACTTCTCAGGGCAACCTGGGCCAGGGCCTCCCCACCCTCACAGGAAAATATTTCTTCCTGATGTCTCATCTCAATCTCCCCTCTTGCAGCTCAAAACCATTCTGCCTCATAAAGAATAACACACACACACACACGAAGGAAACCCCCCCATTTTCCACGGCCATTGCCAGGAAGGGGCTGGCAGTGCTCAGCAGACTCCATAGAGGAGGGTTTGACCTCAGTGGGCAGCCACACAAAGTGATGAATTTTAGCCTAAAACCCTCCCTTCCCTGCACTTCACCCCGGCTGCTCCAGTGCCCAAAGCAGGGGGAAACTCCACCGTGAGTGATCATAGAAATACCTGGTTGGAAAAGACCCCTGAGAACATCAAGTCCAACCATACCTGTCCTCAAGAAACTCATCTACCCGTCTTTTAAACAGCTCCAGGGATGGTGACTCCACCCCCTCCCTGGGCAGCTGTGCCAGTGCCTGAGAACCCTTTCAGTGAAGGGTTAAACATCAAAAAAAGACAAACCACCATCTCTATGCACTGAAGTTCTGTAGTTATAGGCAATTATTCACCAAATTTTATGACAAAACTAATTAAAAAAACAAGATTTGAAGTATTTAACAGCATGGGTGACTTTCTCCCTGCATTTGATGGGGTGTTGAGGGATTGCAGGAGATGCATTGCTGAGCGAACAGCACCATCTCCCGTCTGAGTCCAGCCCTGGCTCCCAGGATCAGCCCTGGGGATGGTTTTGCCGGGCTGGGTCTCCCAAAGAACCCTTTGCAGCTGCTCAGGTGCTGCTCCAGAGCGAAACACGTGAAACCCCTTTGGCTCTGCCTACAACTACTTGCCTGGAAATCTATGATAAATGCGGTATCATCCCTGCAGCGTTTCTGAGCTCCGGCAGTGAATGAGGGCTGTGAGCAGAGGATGCTCATGTTGGAGTCTGGACGTTGCAGCAGGTCTGGATGCACAATGTATGCTGAAAAAAATGTAAATTTGAGCTGTGGGTGGAGTTTTCTGCTGGGTTTATTGCTTATTTTAAAGAGGTACATTAAAAAAAAGAAAGACCCCTCAGTGCATTCTAGGAATTGTGGGCTTTGTTCAACCTAAAAGCTGTTCCTAAGCCAAGGGAGAGATCACAGCCGTGTTTGCCCAGGGGGCATCCCGTGCTCACCGGCTCCGCATGTCGTTAAAGCCCTCAGCAGCCAAATGACTTCTGTAAAATTTAAGTAATTATAGTAAAAGAGCCCAGAAAATCACTGTATACTGGCCGGGGCTCCTTCCACCCCTCAGCAGAGGTGAGACCCTACTCAACTGCTCTTCTGGGCGGATGGTAAGGGTATTCCTATCTTCAGAACTCCCACTAATCCGGAGGAGAGACAACCTGCCTACAGACACTCAGGTTCAAAAATTGTTCGGTAAGGGATTTACCTGCAGGAGGACAGTGGTTCTGGCTGCCCACAGGTTTTTGGGGAATCCCCAATCTTTTGCTTTGCACCTCTATATTTCCTTTGCTCACAGCTGTGGAGCTAAACTGGGTTTTAGGGAGGGTTTAACCACAGCAGACAGGGACTGGAGGAGAAAACAGTTGCTAGAGAGGAAAACAACCCTCACTACTCCTTTTAAGCATTTCCCAGGGAGGATTTGCATCCTTTCTGCTGAACAGGAAGCACCTGAGGGAGGGTCAGTCCCCCAGCTGGGCGTGTTTTGGACAGGGAATGCTAGAGACTGGGACGTGTTTGATCGTACCCGATCCAGCGAGACGGTGTTTAATGATATCCAAGTCAGAGATATGAGATCAGGAGGGGGATTTGTCCCGAGCATCCTGCTCACCCTGCCCTGCCACCCTCCCTGCTGCAGCCCTCCAAGATGCGGCTCTTCCTCTGATTGCGACTGGTGCTAAGCACGCTGGATTTGGTCAAACAAAGAGAGGATATCTCAAAGTCAAACTTTATTGCAAGGCAGAGGGATCCAGTTTCATCCCCCACCCCTTGAGTCCCACTGCTCTTTTAGGGGCAAAGGAGCGTTTTTCGGTAAAGCTGTGTAATGGGAAATCAGAGCTGAGCGCTGGCGAGGCTGATCCAGCATCCATCTGGGTGCAAATATCCACACGTCTTCGCAGGGCTGGACTTGCTCACGTAACCTGCTGCTCTTGCAGAGGGGCTCTGCAGGGTCTGGCCGGCTCCCAGGTGGCCCCACGAGCACGGGGAGGGCTGCCCAGCTCCGGCTGCGGGCGCAGGGTCCTGTTGCGCCGGCGGCGGGGAAACAGAGGCAGCGGCAGAGCATCTCTTCCACACCTCCAACCCACATCTAATCTCCCAGGAAAGTCATTCACTAAGAAATCCCGGTGGGCTCGGCTGCCGGGGGTCACCGGGGTCCCCTCCTCGCGCTCAGCGCTGCAGCCAGCGACTGACGAAGCAGACGGAAGGTGCCAGCAGCAAAGCGGGGCCGATGCCATCGCGCCGGTCCCCAGGGGCTCGGCTGGGGGGTCCCCGCTTGGCACCCACGTCCGGCCAGCTCGGGGCATGAAAGCCGCCTACGGGCGGGGGCTGCCGGGCTGCCGGAGAGCCGTGACCCAGGCGGGACGGCCGCGGGCGGCCCAGCAGCCCCATGCCGTACCCCGCGGCGGCCCCGGCGGCGACGGCCCCCGCCACCTTCGAGCTGCGGCCGGGGGCGCCCCCGCTGCGGGAGATAGCCCGAAAGCCCCCGCGCAGCCCCCCGCCGCCACCTCCTCGCCCACCGGTTCTCCCTCCCGCACCGCGGCGGCCGCCGGCGGCGTCGCTGAAGAGGGCGAGCAACAGCATCACCACCCAGCACCAGGCGTCGCGGGGCCTCATCCTGCCCCGCCTTCGAAGGGGGCACGAGGAGGGATGCTGAGCGCGGGGATCCCGGTTCCGTGCACCTGTGGCTTGGGTCAACCTGCATGTAATATAGTTCATCACTTAATGTCTTTAATATAGTTAATGTGTTAATGAATATATTTACCGTGTTCAATACATAGAGTTAATATATTGGGTCGCTTAATGTCTTTAATATATTTAATATATTAATGAATATATTTACCATGTTCAATACATAGAGTTAATATATTGGATTGCTTAATGTCTTTAATATATTTAATCTATTAATATTTGATTTATTTAATATTAGTATGGTTAATATATTAATTAATATATTTACTGTGTTCAATACATAGAATTTAATGTATTGGATCACTTAATGTCTTTAATTTATTTAATATATTAATGAACATATTTACCATATTCGATATATAGAATTTAATATATTGAATCACTTAATGTCTTTAATGTATTTAATATATTACTGAATGTATTTACCATATTTAGTACATAGAATTTAACACATTTGTGAGTGTGGTGCAAGGCAAATGCTCCCAACTTTCCCAGCAAAGTTGCACTTTCATTTTTCCACCCTGGGAGCATCACCGTGTGATTCCCCCCGCCCCGTCCCCCACCCTGCAACCCCTCCACCAGCTGAGCAAACAGCCTCATTGTGCCGAAGCTGCTGAGCCATCGCTGCCCCAAAATTGTCCCAAAAATAGCAGGAGCTGTGTTGACAAAAGCCTTTTGTAAAAGCAGAGCCCCCCTGGCCGGCTGCCCCGGCCGCAGCATCCCTGCATCAGCGTTTCCCTCCCCACTAGAAAGTGCCAGGCCTGACACCCACCCCCTTCTTCAAAACCAAACACTTCAAAATAGGGCTTGATTAATTTAATTTGCTTCGTTTTGCTGCTCTGCTCCTCCAACTGATGTACTGTATTTTAAGGAAATCCAGAGAACCACATATCCCTCTTCTAGCTGTTTGCAGCTGCATTGCCACCACTAGAAATGCTACAAACCTGGGCAGCAAACCCCAGAAAAATCAAAACACAGGGATTTTCTCCTTCCTTTTTTCCCCCTCTTTATTCCCCCTACTGCATCCAAGCTTGTGGAGCACAACCCGGAGGGAAGCAACCAATGCTGAAGTGGCTGGGCAGGGTTCGGTGCCTCTCCAGGCTGCTCTCCCCATCCCAACCTCCAGCTCAGGTGTGTGCCAAACCCCAACATTTCTCACCTTGCTATCAACCCAGTTCCTTCTCTTTTTATCCTTCGGCTCCTTGCCCAGGATGCTGCCCTTACCCGTGCACCCGGTGCTGGTGATGCTTCTCTCTGTCTGCACCCGCCAGGCTCAACTCACACCGGACCTTTCTCAGCGGATAAAGCTTTGATAAGCGGAGCCAACGTCACTCGTATCCCCCTCCTGCACGGGGAGGGATAAATGGGCTTCAATGGGCTGGATAACACAGGGGCAGCAGCTTCAGGGGAAAAGCAAAGCGTGGCTGGGGGTAACCTTGGGGATGCAGAGTGCTCAGTATCAAGGAGGAGAGAAAACCTGAATATATCAGGTTTAAAAACTCAGTGGGTTTAAAACAACGTGAAGCAATGCAGAAGTTTTCTTCTAGAGATGAATTTCACCTTCTGGAAGAGAAATACCCAGAGGCTGGAGCCTACTCACCATGGTGCGTGAGGATAAACAGCCTAAAAACTAAACTGTGCAGCAGCCCAGCACTCCCTCAAAATCCTCCAGCAATTTAGCTGTGTGTCTCCAAACCTACAGGGAAGGGATATTTCTCCCTGTGAAACTTCTCTGCCGGGATTCAGGCAGGTTTTGGTCTTCTCCCTCATTGCTCCTCGCCCAGGCAGAGCCCATTTCAGCAGCATTTCTACCTGCAAAGAGCTTTATTTTAAACAAACCAGACTGGAACTCAAGGAGTTTCATTCTGTATTAGGTTGCTACATATTTTGTTTTCTTGTTAATCAAATAAGCAATGCCACAGTCATCCTCCAAGTAAATAAAAAGCTTTTCTCACTGTACAGTACTTTCCCTAACACGTTAAAGGTGGAAAAGGTACCATTAAATGTTTACAAAATTACAAAGATACATTGTGAAAACTCAAGGGAGAGAGGAAGTCAGAGTTTTAGTTCACATCGAGGTATAAAATTGATATTGCTGGTTTAGCCCGGGAGAAAAGAGGTTTTTCCAGGTGTAAGGGTGATAACGGAGCCAGTCCTGGTCCTGGTTTCACCCAGACGATGCGCTGGCACCATTGCAAAACCCATTCACAGAGTTTATCTCTGCCTCACCCTTCTCCTGCCACCCCCCTGCTTTCCGTACGACATCCCTCGAGAGATGCTCAGTGCCACGAACCATCCCTGCGAGGTGCTATTTGGCATCTTGTGGTGACCAGAAAGGTTTGACATCACGGTGTTGTTTTTTAAAAAAACAAAATCCCTAAAATTAGTGCAAATTAGAGATGGGGGAAGGAGGGAGTTACAGGACCAGGTGCAGGTTAAGGGAATGCGCCGGAAAACAGCGCTGTACTCTTTCTCTGTGAATCCAGCCACCAGTCTCCAGGTTTGCTTTCGGCAGCAGAAGTGTTCATAAAAACCCCAGTTTCAGTGGCCCCTTATGGATTTACGAAAGCTTCCCGTCACCTGCGAGTTATTGCAATAGAAATGTGCTTTTTTTAATGGAAAAAGAGGAGTTATTTGTGCTCTCTTGCCACCCAGCAGCGGGTTCTGTGTCTACAGCCACAGGCAGACACCGCCGAAGCGAGCGTCTTCAAACTGAGCCAAGGTTCTTGCTCTTTGAACACTTGTAGCCCCATCCTCAGTGGCTTCACCCTGCTCATAGATTTCCTCTTATTTCCCTGCCCTCCCTGGATTTTCCAAGGATTTGAGGTTTTGGCTAAAGCTGTCACTGGCCAGAACCTGGCTGGAAAAAACCACTTGCAGAGGAGGAGTTCCCCAAGGACGTAGCACAGGTGACGGTGAGGGAAGATGGGTTGTCTCAGATCCAGGTGGACACCAGCAGCACTCCAGGAATGACAGGGATCTGGGATTCAGTACATCCTATGGGCAAACAGCTCTTCGTGCAATGCAACCTGGAGCCAGGGCAGTGGTGAAAGGTTTCACATCGCCGTCGGACCTTCGGAAATCTCCTCCAGCCTTTGCTCAATCATCAGCCGGAGGATGGAGTATCTGGTGGGATGGAGGAAAGGGAAAAGAGGATTTATGCAGCATCAAGCTAGGTTTTTAACTCAAATTGCCACAAAAAAAACTTTTAGGCAGAAATGTTTTCCTGTGAGGGTGGGGAGGCACTGGCACAGGCTGCCCAGGGAAGTCGTGGCTGCCCCATCCCTGGAGGTTCAAGGCCAGGTTGGATGGGGCTTTGAGCACTGTGGATCCAGTGGGAGGTGTCCCTGCCCATGGCAGGGGGTGGAACTGGGTGGGCTTTGAGGTCCCTTCCAACCCAAACCATTCTGTGATTCTATGATTAGAACTCTGGAATAATGCAAGAACCAATGGCTCATGCACACATCAGGGGTACAAAACTGTGGAAGTGAATTTTCTGTATTGAAATCCCCCCCAACAATGTCCTTAAAGCTCAGCATCTCCCTTCAACGGCACCGAGCCCCACGTACTTGCGCATTAGCTTCTTCACTTCGCGATCCTCCTCTTCCTCCAGCTTCTGGATGAAGCTCCTGAGGACAGGCATCTCAAATTTGATGTACTGAGCAACCTGAACGGAAGAGAAACACCAAGCAGGACGATGAAGAGAGCGATGCACCCACCTTGGGAGGCTGAAGGCGACCTTTCAGCATCTTCTCCCGGATTTAACCAAGAAAATCAAGGATCCTTTCACTTTTGCAACAAATCCTAAAATAAACCCTGTTCCTCTGCATGTGCAAATTACCACTAGCTAATCATTGGAAAAATATCCACCTAAGGTTTATTTTAGTTTACCTTTGCTGCAAGACTTGGCTCCTTCATATGAAGAGCCCTACACAACCCCAGCGCATCACTGAGTGCTGTTTAAGCCCAAATATACTCCAAAGGGCCTCATTTGTACTCTGATTTTAAAGAGCAAAGTGGTGGCGGGGTGGCAGGGAGCCGGCAGGTGGCATAAATGAGCCTTTCCCCACCCCAGAGCTTTCAGTTCCCCAAAGGATGTGTAGCGCTCTCTGTGATCGGATTTGGGATGGCAAACTGGGGCTGGGGCGTTTGCTCTAGGTTGCAATTTAAAGATGCTCTGTAAGCACAAAACACTTTTTTTTCCCCCATGAGATGGGGAGGTTTCACGGGAAGATGCGGGAGCGAAGCAAAGCAATTCCTGCACCCATAGCAGAGAGATGAGTCCCCAGTTTTCCAACCCCAGCTGCACCCCAAGCCCATCCGAAACTAACGAGCGTCTCCTGCCGGCAAACTCACGTCGTAGGTGACTTCTTCCACCTGGTCCTTCTCCATGAGGAAGACCTTAGAGACCTGCTCACAGGGGCCCTGCAGGATGCGGGCGATCAGGGGGTAATCGCTGGCTCGCAGCTTCTGCTTCTCTGCAATGTCAAAAGCACCGGTGTTTGGCCCGGCGGCTGTCGGGGCTTTGCTCCTGCCGACTCGCCGGCTGTGCCAGGGAGGGGGTCTGGCAGACTCACCTCCGCTGGTGTGGACGATGTAAAGGGCAAACTCCTCTGCCGAATTCTCAATCTGAACAGAGACATAAATCTCTGTTAAAGGTCCATGTTTCTACTCTAGACTTTCCCAGCAGTCCAAAAAAAAAAATCCCATTATTTCACCCCACTCTTGCATTTTATATCCATGCGCCGTAAATCTGCCCTGCAGAGCAATCCAGGAGCGAGGGGGAGGATATCTAACATACCTTGAATTTATTGAGCAGCAGTTTGAGGACCTGGGGGGTTGTCATTGTGCTGTTTATCCGGACATTGGTGATGGAGCCGTACGCTGGCGTGAACACGGACGTCTGCAGGGCACAAGGTCCATTTAGACCCCTGCCCTGGATTTCCCCACTGGTCCATCGGGAGAGGTTTCAGGGAGCTGGTGAGGTTTGGGGCTCACCTTATGGTTGTAGAAGTGCCCGTTGATGGAGAAGCGGTGACGACGGATGCGCCGCTGCTCGCTGGGGGTGCGGGAGCTGCCCCGGCGTCGTACGCCCACATCGCTCCGTGTTCGCATCAGCTGCGGCGTCTCTTCTGGCTGTGACTTGGTGGCTGGAAAAGACCCAGTGAGAGAATGGGGCTCAGGATTAGGGGCAAGTGAGACCTCTACCCTGGGGTCCTACCCCAGCATCTCCCTACTGCAAAACAGCTGCTGGGAGTCCCCCCATGGATGCAAAAGTCCCCAACCCTGAAATGCACCCCTACAAACTTCCCATGGCAGATTTAACCCACCACTTTAAATCATGGCATCTACTGGTTTATTCTCTCTCAGCTCCTGAGGAAAGCTATTAATTCAGAATTAACTGCCTAAATCCAGGCTGCTACCTGGATAAAGCTTCTTCTCCCAGAGACTTGAGCATCTGTACTTGCTTTTTCATAATTTAACTTTTTTTGCTCTCCTTTAATGAGAACAGGCAAACGAGGCCGGCACTTCAGATCTCTGTGTGAAAACTGGCCTTGTTCCAGATTATCATAAACCAGCTCTTCATCCATTTTTAATGAACCTCTCAGGCTTGAGCTTAGATGTTTTAATTCAAAGCATGTCTGCAACAAGAAAAATTGCTGGTGCGCGTCGCTCCAGCTGCACGCCACAGGCACGGTGACTAAGCACTCATGAGAGATGTGCACGCACGTTATGCACTGATTTTTGAAGGCTTTTGGAGAAAAATATAGTAAAAGACTTACTCCTGGGCACTGGCTTTATTTTAATGTGATCTGGCTGAGATAGCTGCTGGGTTGGCTCTACGGTGCGATGAGCTGCAGACATCACCCAGGCAAGACTTAATTAGAGGGTGGGGGGAAGTGTGATGAGTGGAGAGATCAAAAAGAGAGAGGGGAAAAGCTGGAAGATCAAGGATGGGGCAAAGGGTTTCATGAATCAATGAATTTTGCAAGTGCTCAGCTCCCCCGTGATCTGCGAAGTAGTTGAGCATCCCAAAGCTGAAAGGATTAGCTGGTTCTTCTCTGCCTCCAGGGTGTAGTTCCATAAAAAACCACCCTTTCACCCCCCCTCCAAAAGAAAAAAAAAAAAGCCCAGATGCAATCAGAAAAATGCAGAGTTTTTTCCAGTGGAGATTGCTGGTGGAACAGCTCGTGTCCTGTTCATTGCTGCCTCATGCTCAAAACAAGGGGTTAACAAAGTGCCTGGCAGATGAGCTCTTCCCCCTCCACACAGAGGAAAAACCAGGGAGGGGAAAAAGCTTTACAGAAATGTTGACTTCCCCATGGTAACGGTCTTATTCTTCTCCCTAAAAGCAGAGCCAGGAAGGGGAAGCACCAACATCCTTTTCCATACAATCCCACAAGGCTCTGCTCCATCGCCCTATTTCTTACCAAGCTCCTCTTCACCACATCGCACCGTGGCCGCTTCCCTTGGGAAGGCTTTGGGGCCATCAGGACTGAGGTTTTCCTGCTGCAATTGAATAAATTAAATAGAGGTGCTTGGGAAATGGCATAAAGTAACCTGGAGCAAGGTGGAGATACTCATTTCTAGAGAAACAAAATGCCTGGCTTATGTTTTCTCAAATCAAACCGGAGCATGAGGCAGCTGCTGCCACCGGCCCAGCCGAAGCCAAGCAGCTCCGAGCCCGGCTCACCTGCGCCGCTCCCAGGAGCCTCTGCACTTGGCGTGGCCTCTGCATCCGTGACCTGGATGTCTGGCAAGGTGCTGGGCTTCAGCACAGACCTGGCAATAAACAAACCCCGTGGGTGCCCTGTTAGCCTGCAGCTGCAGAGGGAATGAGAACCAGGATAACTTGCCTTCCGAGCCCCAACGCTGCTGTTTCCACGATGGGAAGCAGCCGTTCTCTGTGTGGACTTGGCAGATCCTGGATCCCATCCTGTCCTGCTCCCAAAAAACTATTTGGAGGGGCTTATCCCAGCTGCCCTCTTCCCAGGAAGGGGTGATGAAGCCTGAAGTAGACTTTCTGTAAGCTTCAGCATCCAACCAGCCCAAGTAAAGCTGCCATGGAAACATCAGGCTGCTCCCCTGGACAGGACAACGTGGGGGCACCTGAGGGCCAGGCTGCAGCCAGGGCAACCTGGGGTTTGCAGAGGGCAGCTGGGAACTGGCTGTCCAGGGGGAATTCCTTACACCCGGAGCAACAGTCAGCATCAAACCCGTGTTAAAGTTAAATCCCAGGCTGGGGATGGAAGGAGTTTCTTGCAGGAAAGACTTTGCTGGAAGGAGCAGTTTTGCAAAACGGGGGTCTTTGCAATAGGGGAGGCCTTGGCAATAAATGGGGCTTTTGCACAAGGGGGGCCTATGCAATATGGGGGGGTCTTTTCAAAAAGGGGGTTCTTTCCAATAGGGGGTCTTTGCAAAAGGGGAGGCCTTTGCAATAGGGCAAGTTTTTGGAAAATAAGGAGTCTTTGCAATAGAGAATTCTTCACAATAGGGGGGACCTTTGCAATAAGGGGGGCTTTCCAAAGGGGGGGCCTTTGCAATGGGAGGCCTCTGCAAAAGGGTGGCCTTTGCAATATGGGGGTCTGTGCAATGGAGGGGGCCTTTGCAAAAGGGGGGACCCTTGCAATAGGGGAGATCTTTGCAAAAGAGGGGTCTTTGCAAAGGAAGGGTCTGCAATAGGGGGGTCTTCACAATAGAGGGTCTTTGCAATAGGGGAGGTCTTTGCAATAGGGGTCTTTGTAAAAGGGGGACCTTACAAGGTCAAACCAAGCTCCTTTATTTTGGACTTGGCTTCTTCAGGGTGACCCAGGCAAGGCAGCTGGGGTTGCAGCCCAGCAAACACTGCCTTCATGGGGCGGGGATGGTCCTTCTTTTCCCTCCACTCACCCGTGGGCTCCCAGGTTGCAGCCCGAGTGCCAGGAGGAGGAGGATGGCGGAGGGCGGATGCGCTGGTTGTCGTCCTGCATTTGCAGGCGGATTGGTCGCCGCAAGCCCCAGGAGATGTTCAGCAACCCCTCCACGATGAGCTCTCCTTCCTCCTGCGTGACAGACGGGCGGCTCAGTATCCAAAACACAAAGAGCCATGAACATCACTAAGAGGCACTATTTCTTTTGGACCTCACAAGTCTGAGTCAAAACCAACCTCCTTGCTTTGTCGCTGCTGCCAGAGAGAAGTTGGGTCCCTGCCCCCGGGGTTTCTTACCTCCCGGTGCCGCAGCTGCAGATTTTGCCCTTCATAGTAGATGTTGTACGTCTTCAAGTGTAAGAGCAGCTCATTTCTGGAAAAATAATGGAAAAGAAGAGATATGGAGCAGTGAGGAGGGGGACATGGTACCCAGCGTAGTTCCCCCTGAGCTGGTTGGAGTGAGGGCTGTGGAGAATCGAGCTCAATCCAGTGCCGATCCAAGCAGTGTCCACAGGGATCAGTGCTGGGCCAGTTCTGTTTAACATCTTTATCCATGATCCGGACAAGGAGATTGAGTGCTCCCTCAGTCAGTGTGCAGATGACACCAAGCTGTCAAGGACTGTGGATCTACTGGAGGGCAGAAAGGCTCCTCAGAGGGACCTGGACAGGCTGGATCCATGGGCCAAGGCCAACAGAATGAGGTTCAGTGAGGCCAAGTGCCAGGTTCTGCACTTGGGACAAAACAACCCCATGTAGCGCTCCAGGCTTGGGGAAGAGTGACTGGAAAGCTGCCCAGTGGAAAAGGCCCTGGGGTTGCTGGGCAACGGCAGCTGAACACGAGCCAGCAGTGGCCCAGGTGGCCAAGAGGACCAAAAGCATCCTGGCTTGGATCAGCCATGGTTTGGCCAGCAGGAGCAGGGCAGGGATCATCCCCTGTACTCAGCACTGGTGAGGCTGCACCTCAAATCCTGGGTTCAGTTTTGGGCCTCTTGCTCCAAGAAAGACCTTGAGGGGTTGGAGCGCATCTGGGGTTCTGGGAGTGGCTGAGGGACCCGGGGCTGTTTAGTCTGGAGAAGAGGAGGCTGAGGGGAGACCTCATCACTCTCTGCAGCTCCTGGAAAGGAGGTTGTGGTGAGGTGGGTGCTGGTCCCCTCTCACAAGTAACAAGTGAATGGGACAAGAGGAAATGGCTTCAAGTTGCGCCAGGAGAGGTTTAGAGTGGATATTAGGAAAACTTTCTTTACTGACAGAGTGGTGAAGCACTGGCAGAGGTTGCCCAGGGCAGTGGTGGAGTCTCCATCCCTGGGGTGTTCAAAAAACATGCAGATGTGGCACATTGGGACATGGTTTAGTGGGCACGGTGGGGTTGGGCTGATGGTTCGATTGGATGAGCTTAGAGGGCTTTTCCAACCTTAATGATTCCATGACTCTATGAAATCTGGGGAGTCTGGGAGGAAGCAGAAATTGCTTCCCAGGGCCACGCTGGGTCATGAACTTGCCTCACTACTGGGGGGACCCAAACCAGCTTAATGTGAGGCAAATTAGGGTCTTTTGCTGTCTCCAGACCTTCCCTGTTGAGGGTATCTGCTGGGGGACGTTGTCCTGTGCAATCACCATCAGGGGGGAGAAGCTCCCTGCAACTGGGCCCTCCATAAGCCGTGCAAAAAGATGTAAGAAAACCCATCAGACCTTGGTGGAATCAGTCACAAGGCTGAAAACCAAGGAAACTTTCAGAGCTCTCAAGCCCTTGGGTCATGCTGGAGTCACAAGTTATCACAGGCGACTTTATAACGTCGGCTCGTCGCTCAGGACCCTGACCTCAAGCTCAAATTAAAAGTCTGAGCCCTGCTTCAGTTGCAAATGAACAATAAAAATAAAACCAAAATTAAAAATAAAAACACAATCAAAAATAAAACACAAAAATAAAACACAAAATAACCCCAAACCCAGCTGCTTCAGCCCAGCTATGAACCACGGGGAGGTGATGCCTCTGGCATTAATTCATAAAGCTGTCACTAATTCAGCTGATGGGAGTTTAAGGATGCTCAGACCAGTGTAACGAAGGACAAATCATGGGTATTCGGGGTTATGAGACAGCAAAAAATGGTGGGGGGATTATTACATACGTACTTTACCCCTCCAAAATCTTGCTTAAAGCTTAGGAATCCTTTCACTTCCTTACCAAAGCATAAAAGCCCAGTTCCCCTTTTCAGCAAAGCCTGTATTTCATGCAAGTGTTACAGAGCATTTGGCCACTCTCCAAAGAAAGAAATTTCAAAATCCCATCAACAATTTCTTTTTTTTTTAAAGGAAATTCCTGGTTTTTTGCCCCAGAACAGGTTTTTCTTTCCAAATCCAACCAAACCAAGTTAAAACCCAAGGTCACTCCCCTCCTCCCAGCTGAAATGTAAAAAAAGTCTAGGAATATTTCAGGTAACTCCCCAGCTCCAACTGTGTTTCTGCACCACAGTCCTGCTGAGCATCTTACTTGGAGATGTATTTGTCTTTCCCACAGGGGACCAGGTACTCGCAGCCGCCGTAATCCATCCTCCCGCTCTTCTTTCATGGGAGCTGAATTGCAAAGAGGGAGGAGAGAAAAGCATCAGTGTGAACCGCCCCGTTCCCACACCCTGGACGTGCACCCATGGATGATGTTGGGGGGGGGGGGGAAACTTGCTTGGCTTTGGAAGAACTCTTGGGAAACAGATGCAGCCCTGGGTAAAGTTTGATGCAGCTTCTCTGGGAAAACCAATGGGGAAGGAGGGGAGATCAGATAAGGGGAGAAATGTTGTAAACTCACTGAAAATTTAATACCAGTAGAGATACACTTACACTAACATTTGCATTTTGAGCATCCATGGACTGCCTGGCAATGCCAGACCCGGAGCTGGAAGGGTTCTAAACAGGATTTGTTCCTTTTCTCCATTTATTTTACCAGGAGTTTGCTACAAAGCTTTGGACACACAGATCTGGATTGGGCTTGCTCCTTCCTTGTGCCGTCCTGAAAGCAGACAGCGGGCACCAGGGCTGATTTCTGCATGCAGTGAGAGACGCCGGGCTGGTTCCTCTCTCTTTATTTTACAAAGCCAGCTGAATTCTGGTGTGTTCCCTCCACAGTGTCAAAACATCTCCATCGCCCTCCTGCAAACGCTTGGAAAGTCCCCAAAAATCCCACCTTGGGAGTGGCCCCGAATTGCGAAGGCGATTTTTGGATGCTACAAAGTGGAATTAAAATGAAATTTAGGGTGAAGCCTTCAGGGTTGCTCGTGGACTCAGAGTACTTTTGAAATCAAGCCTTGAAGTGCAACATCAGGGCGAGTTTGAGTGATGAGAAAGGGTTTCTCGGATTGTGCTTTTCCTCTGGTGCTCGTGCAAACCCTCTGGCTTTCATTTTTCCAGAGTTTCTCCCCTCCCTTCCCTTGTCCAGTAAGAGAAACTGAGGTGAGAAAAGAGTGTTTGATCCACAAGCTGCTATTTTCTTCCACCTCCTGCATTGCTGTGTGCTTCCTCCCAATTCCCTGAGAAAACCCCCCCTATTTTCCTGCCAAAAAACCCAGCTCCCAGGTGGATAAATGCCACGACCAAGGGCGTGTGTTAAAACTTGTGTTGGAGGAGGTCCCTGTCCCCTGAAGCCTCAGCACAGCAGCAGTCCCTGCTCTCACCCTGCACATGGGATGTATTCTAGCAAATAAATTTGCAACAGCAAGAATATCCTGGTTAATCCTTCCAAACAGAGAAGGGTTTGCAAAATTGAAGCTAGCGTTAAGCAGGCAGAAACAGGGCAGGAAGACACCCCTGCCCCTGGGCTCCAGCACTGCCTGGAGAAAGGAGAAGAGAAACCTGCCCCGAAAAATCGCACATAGCAGCGGAAAGGCTGACAAAGCTTCGGGTTTCCTGAGGAGCCTACGTGAGCATCCAGGCATCAACCCCCCTCCCGCAGCCCCTCCAGCATCCATCCAGCCTCCCACAGGGAATAAACTCAAGGATAATCCCATTTATCCCTCAAAAAAGTATATTGGGCAGGGATTTTGCAGTTGGTTTTGTGGGTTTGGGATAAATGCTGGCACGGTGCTGTGTGACACGTGCTGTGATGGGGACCCACCCAGGTTTGGGGTTACCAGCTGTGAGGTGAAGGAGCAGCCACCTCGCTGGTGTCCCCTGAGAGAGGATGAAAGAGTCTGGGGAAGTCACCGCTGAGGCATCGCTGCACAGAGGGAGGATTCAGCGCCGCAGCTGCTTGGCCCATGCAAAAATGGTGCCAAAAAATATCAAAGTGGCTGAAAAAAACCCCCTCCAGCGGCGCAGCCCAGGGTGGGGCCCTTGGTACCCCAGGGAGTTTTGCTCTGCGGCATTGCAGCGATACAAAGGGTAAAGCCAAAGCCCCGACACCCTCTGAGGGCCCCCTCCAGCTGAAAAAAAGACTCATTTTGGGATTGAAGGGGAGCCCTGAAATGCAGGTTCATCCCCTGCACCAAGGAGCCTGGTTTCCTGTTTACTGCCCCAGCGCTGCCACCTTCGCCTCCGTCATCACATCCCCTTCCGAGCAAGCAAGGAAAGGGGCAAATTCTTCCTTTTTTGGGTCTCGAGAGCACTGGGCCGTGGGTGGAAGGGAGTGGCAGCTGCCCAGAGATCCTCAAATGCAGACCCCACTGCTGCCACTTCCCCACTTTTTTGCCATGACTTTGGGAAAAGGCTGGAAATCACCAAAATAGAACTTGCAACATGCAAATTGCCCAACTGGTTGCTTAACCTCAGCAACTCAGTTGTCTTCACTTCCTGGCACTCCCCGTGCCTCAGTTTCCCCACTCGGAGCCAATGTAATCCCTTTGCACCCGGCACAGGATGAGGTTTCGCTGCTGTCTTGCAAAGTACTTTTTAAAAACCATCAGATCAAACCAATTCCCCCTGCACACGTGGCAGAAGGATTTCAACCCTCTCTGCTTTCCAACACGAGCTGTCGGCTGCTCCCACAGTCACTTTCTGGTCTGACAGACCCCACAATTATTCCCCTTCCTACAAACAGCCTTCCCAAGACCCTTCCCCACAGCCTCGCAGTGCAGAGGGAGCCTGGCCACGCTCACAGCCCCTCGCGGGGAGCAGGGACAAGTGCTCACTTTTGCTTCTGGGGAGATTCACAGCTCAAATACAGCAAAAATTAGAAAAAATAGGAAAACAACCTCAAAGTTTGTGTTTTCAGTGGCGGGGAGGGGGGGAAAGGGGGGGGAAGCTTCCCTGCTCCTGCAAAGAAAGGAGAGCTTTTCAGAGGGGTTTTGCTTTCACAGTCCCCTCTGGTGGCACAAGGATGCTTCTCTGCCGCCGCTTCGGCATCTCCCCACTCGGGCAGGAGACGCGGTTTTGGCGCAGCTGAGGCTTCCCCAGCCGTGCGAGGGATTGTGGGAATATCCCGTTCCCCAGGGGAGGCCGCGATGTTCCCTCCTGCACAAACCCTGCTGCTTCCCTGCAGCCGGATGGCGCATCCAGCCCAGGGCAAGCGGTAGCAAAGCATCGTCCGGAAGTGACAATTCCTCCCTTGTATTCCTCACTCGCAGGCACCGAGCGCCTCTCAAAGCTGCTTTGCTCAGCAGTGGGGTACAACCAGCGCTCTCACCTCGTCCCAGCAGATCCTTGGCTGGATGGACGATGCTCAGCAGCTCCCGTGAGCCGGTGCAGGGGTGGCTGTGGCCCGAACGCTTCTTTTGGAGCTGGGATTTCTTCCGAGCGTCCGGCCGGCGTTCCTAAGTACGAAGGTGCAGCAGCCCCATTGTTTTCCAGCCCTGCTATTGTTCAGCAGCCCAACTGCTCAGCCCTGTCCTGCACAGGGAAAGGAGGGGAGCGGTGAGCAGTGGCAGAGCTACCGGCGGGCGATGCCATCGGGGTGCTGGCTCTCGTGGGGACGAGCGAGGGGCTCCATGAGCCACACTTGGCTGGTCCCAGCCCCTGAGCAGAGCTGGTGGCCTCAGCAGCTTCTGGTGGGCTATGGGCAAGGAGCTGAGGGGCTGCACCCCGGGGTGGTGGGGCTGCAGCGAGCCGCGGGGGTCGTGGTTCCCTTCCAGCTGCCCCAAAGGAGCGGGCGATGCTGAGGATGCTCGGAGGGCACAGAGCTGACACCCCTGGCCTTGTGGACTTAATTCCCTCGAAGGGTGGGTGTAGCCCCCACTCCCACTGCTGCGTTTAGGGCTCCAGCTCAGTCCGGGGCTGCTGCCCCGCCGGGAGGGGACAGGGGTGGTGGAGATGAGGAAGATGGGGCCGGGGATGATGGGTACAGGGATGATGGGCATAGAGATGATAGGGACGAGGATGGTGAAGATGAGGATGATGGAGACGAGAATGATGGGGACAGGGATGCCCCGTCGCTCCCGCACTCACCCGGTCCAGCTCCGCTCGGCGCTGCAGCCGCTCCCCCCAGTGCCGCCCCTCGACGGGGCGGGGCAGGGCGGGGCGGGGGCGGGACTGGTGCCGGGATCCCGGGGGACACCCCCTCTCCGCACCCCAGGGTCAACCCGGCACCGGGACCCGAAAGGACACCCCTTGCTGGGTGCCAGGGCTGGGGATCCCAAAGGATGCCCTGCCTCGGACACTCAGGTTGTTCCTCCCAGGAGCAGGATCTCCACGGATGCTCCATCTCAAACCCCTGTTTCAGGCTCTGGGACCGAGTTCCCAATTTCTGGCACCCAGGTTGCACCCCAGGTCTCAAAGGATGCCCCAGCCCTGCAGCCAGGACCAGGATCCCAAAAGATGCCCCATTCCCCATGCCAGGACTGGGATCCCAAAGGATGCCCCATCCTCAGCACCGGGACTGGGATCCCAAATGATGCCCCATCCCCAGTGCCAGGACCAGGATCCCAAAGGACGCTCCATCCTGTGCACCCAGGTTGGAAATGCTCTTGAGATTGGCTCCAGCTTTGTGCAGAACGTCCAGAGGGAGCCTTTGTGGGCTGCATCACACAGACTAAAGTAGTTATTTATGCCTTAAAATGCCCCAAACACCGTGATATTTGTTGCCAGCACCGTGCAGGCATCACACGCCACCATTCTGCCTTCAGGATGCTGCAACGGGGCCGTGCCCTGGCAGCAACTGATTGTCAACCACGGCCGTGGGATCCCATCTGGATCCAAAACCGCCCCCGGGAAGAGGATTGAAGAGGAAATAAATTAAAGAAAAACATCTGCCTGGAAGCAGATGTTGCAGCTTGGGGGTCACGGTTACCTCTGAAACGGTGCTCAGCCTCCAGCCTCTGCTCCTCTCCTGGCTGCGGGTTTCATCCTGCCTGAGCCCCTCGCGCTGCTGCAGGGAGGGTCTGGGGCGTGCAGTGGTGTTCAATATTCCAGAGGAGCAGCGGCGCGCGGCCGCGTCCCCTCTGCCTTTGTCTGCTCCTGACCTTTCCCAGTGCTTTGTGGCTTCTCTGAGTTTTTTTTTTCTTTTTAAGGAATTTGCCCAGAAACAGCCCACACGAAGGGGAAAAAAAACCACCCAAACCCAAAAAACAAAGCAATAATCTCAGCAGCTGTTTCAGCAGAACAAGTGGCTCTCACAGCCACGGGTTGGCATCAGCCTTATTTTGTTTTTTCTCTATTTTTTTGACTTGTGTGTAAAGGATGAGAAGCTCAGGAGGAGCCATCTGGCCTGGGAAACACTGACTCGGCAACAGCGAGGCAGGATGGGGTCCATATTTATATTCCAGCAGCATCTTTGAGGCTGGTGGAAATGAGAGGCCCTTTGTCGCGGGGAGAGCCTGACCTCACGGCACAATGGAGCGGAGTTGGCCCCGGCCGCCCGCGCTGCACAAACCCCAGCCCCAAAGGCAGGGGTTTAGTCCCAAAGGGGGAGAAAGCTGCTACCACATCCCAGGGCCAGATGCCATCGGAGCAAGAGGAGGAAAATAATAAATAGAGGGGTTTGCTGTGGGCACCTGCACGAGGACAGGGGGAACCTGGCTGCAGAACTGGCGTTAAGTCCTGGGTTTGCAACACCCTGCTCATTTCCTCCAGTCAGGATCGAGTCTGGATGGAAGTACTTATATTTACCACATAAAAGGAAATTGAGCTGCTCCTGCCATGTAAGGACACCCTGTAACCTGCAGGGCTGGAACAGGCTGCCAGCTCCTCCTCAACCCGAGAGCCAGGCCTAAGGGGAACAAAACCCATGGTGAAAGGAGACCAAAACATCTGCCCTGCCAGAGCCCCAGCAGCCCTCCCAGCTGCCAAAGTCTCCCAGAACAAGGATGCTCCAAAGTCAGTGCCTGTGTTTTATGGCACAGGGATGTTCCAGCATCCATTGCACAGGTTAAATCAGCCCTTCTGTGCCAAATGCTACACAGGGAACGAAGCTGATGCTCTTAAACCCACAGGCTGTGATGGATTTACTTCTGTTTCAGCTCCCATAGCTGAGCCTGGAGGTCAAGGACCTTGGCCAGGTCCAAGCATCAAGCACCAGCTCCAAAGTTCTTCAGAATTCAAGTATTTCCACCCCCAGACCAAGCAAGCATCCAAGCTCCCTTCTTCCATACCCTGGCAGCTTCCCCTCATTTCAGTTGCAAGCTCCCCCCCCCCCCCCCCCCCAGCTCATTGCCAGTAAATCCCAAACATTACACATCTGGATACACATTCACTTGGGAGCATCTGTTCGCTGTTAGGGCTGGGAAACAGATGGGAGGAGAAGACGTGGCTCTTTGCGAAGGCTCTGCACGTACCCAACACGTTTCTTCCGCCGCTGTCCCCGTTTTAGGATGTTTCAGTCACTCTGAAACCCCCTCAGATCTGGAGATTCCGCTTGGGGTAAAGCCCTTCCTATCGGGTTGATGCAGCTGATGCTGAATTTTGGGTTGGGCAAGGAATAGGGAGAAAACTCAATGATTTCCAGAGCTCTGACCCAGTAGCACGATGGATTAATCGGGATTAAGATCAGAGCCATTTTCAATGTGTACCCAAAGGCAGCCCAGCTCAGAATGATCAGAAATCCCTTGCTGTGCTCCAACAGCTGCTCCTCCTGCTTTGGGACCAGCTCTCCTCCCACCCCCTCACGCTGCCCATTTTGGTGGCTTTTTGCCATTTTTCAGAAAGGTGGTTCAGAAAGGTGCTTGGGTGTATTAATTCCCCTTAAAACCAAGAGCAGCTTGGACACCTGGAGGACTGATGGCCAAAGGCACTGTGTGCCCTCAGCTCCTCGTTCAACGCAGGTCCGCAGGGAATCTCCTGTTACAGCTCGAGGTAAAACAAATGAGTTCATCCAGTGGTTGGGGATGAAGCAAGGGGCTCCTCAGCTCACTCCTCTTTAAATATTGGTGACAAGGCAAGGTGCTGCTCCACGGATTTATCCTTCCACGCTGCCCAGGAGGAGCAACAGGACATCTCCACACCCACTGCACCCCACCACCACTCTAGGCAGGCAGCAGCCCCCGCGGAGGCCCAGGAGCCTTTGCTTTGGCTGGGGAACACCAAAGGGAGGGCAAGAATTTACATCAATTCCCAACTCCATAGAATCATGGAATGTTTGGGTTGGAAGGGACCTCAAAGCCCATCCAGCTCTACCCCCTGCCATGGGCAGGGACACCTCCCACTGGATCAAGGGGCTCAAAGAGTCATCCAGCCTGGCCCTGGAACACCTCCAGGGATGGGGCAGCCACCACTTCTCTGAGTAACCTGGGCCAGGGCCTCCCCACCATCACAGCAAAACATTTCTGCCTAAGACCTATATAGTATTTATCTATCCATAATATCTATACCTTAAACCAGATGTTATTTCTCAACCAAAAGTACGGACAGAGAGCAAACAGGAATCACAGAGCGAGAAGCGCTGCTTCCAAATAAATCTAGGAAGTGTAACTCATCTTCGTGGTGCCAGCCGAGGGCTGGAAGGGGTGGGAAAGCAACAGGGGGTTGTTCTTCTGGGTGGCATTTGCTACAAGAGATGCTCTGTCTTCACATCACCTGGATTCCCACCGTTGATCCTCCTTCGAAGGGGATGGTTCAAAGGAAGTGCAACACCACGCTGCCAGGTTGCATCTATGCCCGCGTTTATTTATACTGAACAGCTTTAAAAATACAGAATAAAATAGCTTTATCTACTATTATTCACAACATCTGGTCCAAATATTACATTTTTAAATATTTAATTGTTTAATGAAGCAATGTTAGAAAAAAAAATATGAAATTAAAAAAAAAACTCCATAAAAGAATTACACATCTCGGAACAAAAAAAAAACAAACCCAAAACAAAGAACCTCTTGCTGTTGAACAAAAAAGTTTTACAGCCAAAGTCAGTCACAAAAAGTCATGAAAAAAAAGGACCGGATCCCCACTGCCAAAGAACAGTCAATAGTTTGTTACGCCAAAGGTTGTTATAAACAGACAAAGTACAAGAATTTGGACTGGCAGCAAGATGATTTACCTGGAATAGCACACAAGGCAATGCTAGAGATACCTCTCCCACCAACACGTACGGATGACGATGCACAGCCACAGTCAAATCAGGACTAGACAAGTATCTGGATGGCTCTGAACACGGATCCCAAGACGAAAGCAGCCCAGCAAGGAGCTGTGCAGACCCATGGGCAGAAGCAAACACTGGCAAACTGTGGCCTCCCCCTCCAGTGACACCGACACGAGCGCCGAGCGTTCCTGCCGTCCCACAGCCACCAGTCTGAAGAAATACTACGGAACATGCACCAAGTGGGACAGGTTCTGCAAAACTGAGCGACCCACCACTCCCCACCCCCTAAAAAAAAAAAAGGTTGCTTTTCATTTAAGAAGGCCACGGAAGAGAAGCCCTGCAGGTCGTGCTGCTCTCACACATTTTCTACAGCGACTACACATGACGTAAGCACGGGCTGTTCCGACGGCGGGTGAGCCCCCCCCGTGGCTCACACCAGCTCCTGGGAGCCGGCTGGTCTGAACCCCACGTGCCTGCAGTGCTGTTGATGCCACGAGTGATGCCACCTGGCACGATGTTTCTGAAGGAGGTGGTGCTGTAGATGCCCAGCACCCACAGGCCGGTGCTCCCTGTGGTATGAACAGCACCAAGGACTCCAGCCAATTCTGCATCGGGAGAACCGAGATCTCAGTAGGGAGATGAACAATAAAGGACCCCTTTAGTTTTTTGGTAGGAACATAAAGATGGGTAAATAAAGTATACACAACTACTATAGATTCGTCAATGAAGAAACTCTACCATCACATGACATTGTCATGACAATCATACCACTCCCTCCCAGGAAAACGGCCGTCATTATCCTGAGTGGAAATGTTATTTTCAATATATGGAAATAAAATACTGCAATATTCATGTACAAACCAAGTTGCCATATTTAAAGTCAGTATTAAAAGGCATAAAGCAAATTCTGGGTTTAAAGTTTGAACTTTCCAGGCGAGGTACTTGGTTAAGCTCCTCGGCCAACGTACTCTAATAAGACAACATCAATCAGTCATAGCTGTTAGCTACGAAAGCTAAATTTCTATAGGTATAATTTGCAAGTATTCTTAATTGAACCTAAAAAAAATACAATAGAATATCAGTTACAAAAGTCTCGAGTTATTTTGTTTTGCACACATCTTTGATATGACAAAATGATATTTCTACCATGAATATTTGCCCTTCCACCTGAAGGTCTGGTTGAAACATCTCGTCGCCTCTTCACTCATCCCTCCGGTGCCATCGTCCCTGTGCGGTTTTGTTCAGTCCAGCTGTTTGAAAGGCAGGCAAGGCAGTAACACATACAGGAGAAATACAGTATTGCATTTACAGTCAGATTTCTATATCCAGCTGCCCCTACACATCAAAGCTTGGACATAACCAGCAAACACGAAGTATTTAAAGGCTTTTCAAAGCTTTGTTAACCCTGCGCCAGCAGCCGCCGCACAGACCTCAGGCTGTGCTGCCTGTCCAGGGTGTTCTACAACAGCCCCCACAATGCCAGCACAGGAAAGTGGACGCAGGAGAAGGATTTAAGGTTCAGAGTTGCCTGCTGCACCTGCACAGAACTGGGGGCTGTGCAGTTTATTTCCTCTCGAGGGAAAAGCAACGCATCCTCCCCCCACCGGCAGCTCAGGGATGGGTTTGGGTGCCTCAGAAAGAGAAAGGGGAGCTTCTCTTTCCCAGGCACCCAGCTCTGTCCTTTTTGCACCTCTCAGTGCTGCAGACTTTGATCACAACATCCCACTGTAATCAATCACAATCAATTATATCCTGGGTGCTGCAGCTGCACACCCCGCGTGTTCAAGGTGCTGCCAACAACTCCACCGTAACCCTTCGCCGCGCGTCGCAGGTGCTTCAGTCAACCTCCTTTGCAAGACTGAGGCTCATCTTTCCCTTCCATGCTCACAGTGAGATGGAGAGAGTTGTTACACACACACATTTGGGTACAACAACAACTGCTAATGACAACAACTTAGTGTTACCAAGGCTAGAAAAGCAAAAGCGCCGACTAAATGCTACCGTACTTCTCTCAGCCCATCAACAGAATCAGCACAGTAGGACCCAAACTCACAAAAAGAATTAAATTCAACAGTTATAAGACTTCACCTGTTTGGATAGTGTCTCCTACACTGCAACGAAGGGATGGTGTTCTACTCCAGGGAGAAGGAAGGAACTACCCTTGGATGTGCCATTTGACCCAGGCGTCACGCCTGGTCTTGGCAGTGCTCTGTCAAGGCAAAAGGGAACAAGCAGAGCTTTGCCTCAGCCAAAGGTGAGAGAAGACCAATGCTACTTCTCATCGCCTTCTCTTGGCTGCACAAACATTCAAGTCATCAAGAGAGAATATCTGGAGGAAAGGTAGAACAACCTCAGCCACAGGGGTCACAGCCACGCTCCTTGCCCAGCGGCATCGCTGGACTTGACACTTCCACATTTCTGAAGGAGGCACCGTTTTAAATAAACCATTTCTGCCTCCCTTTCTCAACACGAACAGGGCAACCACCTTTGGCATTTTACATCATCACAACCACCACACAGGGGTGGCTTTTTGTCCTTTTCCACACACACACACTCACACGCTCTCAGCTCCCCCATGTCTCCCACACATCTTTGGTTGCACATAAAAGTTGGGAAATCTGGAAGCTTCGTGCCACTGATTAGAGGTCTCCGCACTCGACCTATCTGCAAGTGGATGTGGAAATCCAACACCTCCCTACCCGAAGAGGAAAAATTTAAAAGCGATAAAAATGACTTTGTTTCACAGGCAAACTAACCTTTTCTACTACACAATAACTCTTCTGACCAGCTTTTGAGACAGTCCAATTGACACCAAGACTGCAAACTACTGAAAGTTCCCTGAAGCAGGAACAAACACATGCTTTGTTATGGAAAAAGCGGTATAAAATACGTTTGTGGAAACAGCCATGGCATGCGGAGAACGATAGCAATGGAATCGTTCCGACTCTACACTATTCAGTACTGATCCATGGAGCTCTTTCCTTGCCCTCCCACCCCAACCCTTCCATGCTTCAATAACCAATAACAAATTCACCTGGAAGTAGACTCAGAGAAAACAGAGTTCCTGTGCTTCTGTCCAGTAGTCAAACTTTGATAAATACGAGTGAATTACAGGATCTACTGTTACCGGTTTTTCCAGGAATACAAAACGCAAGCACCGTAGAGCATACTGGCCTTGAAATTACATTACACTACATTTCCCTGATGATCTCCACAGCTTAAAGATGCTTTTGGGGCCACACTGAAGTCTAAAACTAACTTGCAATAGTAAGAACATTAAACATGAATAAAAATTTTAATTATGAATGCATGATGAGCATGAACACCCACGTAACGTCAGAGCTGAGACTATTCCAGGGGAAAAAAAAGTCTGAATGGTGCCCTGACTGGACCCAATACCCGTGAAACCATCCAGTGGGTGAGGACATCAGATGTAGTGTCTCTGCCGCTCACAATCACCTCCACAGCAGCAACAGGCTTTGGCAGAAGCCCCACCAAGAGAGAAGAAAGAGGCAACGCAACGTAAGCCACTCATAGGCAGCATCAGCTCTCGATATCCCATCAAGAAAACTCTCCACAGATCCAAACCAGCCAGCCCGTGGCAGGCAAAGCTGCATCTACACAGATATCAACTGCTTAGAACTGCTCAATAAATTGACTGGTTTTGTTCTGGAGTCTTGCTGGATACAGGCACTGCACTGTAAGAACTGTTATGGGTCCCATCTGGAAGTTAATGGAAGTCAAAAGTTTCCCATCTCTGTAGAACCCTGTATCCCTTTAAAGAAAACCTGCCCTGGGCACTAGAACTGGGGGCAGAAAAAGCAAACGTTTAAAAATGTGAACTGACATGAAAGAAGTGGTTCCTTCCATGGCACTGAGCTGTCAGAAGTTGGTCACAGTTTCCAGGAGCAAAGCTGTTACAGAAACCGTGTGTCCCAACACCGAGCACTGCTAACTCAACCCCCTCTCCTGATTCGCCAGTATCAACCGAGCCTCGTTTCCAGGGGGCTGAAAACATGGAATGTGCAAATCAGTGAGTAGAAAACAATACCTATGGGATCTGACACGGCTAGAAGTACACACCAACCACCCACCTGCCCCCAATTCCAATCCCTTGGCATAACGAACATGGCCAGCAATGAATGTGCCCAGACCCCCAGCACCAGCGACCTCAATAAAATCACCCCAACAGTAACATTTTTCAGCAGCACCTACAGAGTGCTGGAACTTGAGCCCCGTTTAGAACAGCCACCCTTGGATGTGCAGATATCCCTACCTTTTGGGAGTCAGAGCATTTGCACGCTGGGCCAGAGATACCACATCTGGATCCACCACCCACAGCAGGAAAGCTTTTTTTTCTTTTTGTTTTTTTAAATCTGTCTCAGCTCTGGTTCCAGAATTTCAATGCAGAATATACAAAACATAGATTTTAATGCTTCTTAATCAGCAAGAAACTGCAAATACATCTTTTACTACAACTAGATAATATAATTTCAACTAAGGCTATACTGTAGCTTCCGAGTCTTCGTCTGAACTCCTGCAGCTACTGCTTTTCCTGAAGCCTTTCCACGTGTAACCCAGGAAGGTTGGGCTGATGGGCAGGAAGCTGAAACACCTGTATTTTTTAATGAAGTTCATGCCAAAAGGCAAATCATATGTTTCCATGCCATCCAGCGACTTGCTTCCTTTACCAACCCCTTTTTTCCATTTCCTTATTCCCCTTTCTTCAGGGCTTCCTAGAATCGAAGATAAAAGAAAAAGGAATAAATACCTGAGTACTGTTGTATAAACACACACGTCCAGAGAGGTTAAGAGGAGAAAGAAAACCCCAAGCCTCGAACACCACATTCAGAAAGACCTTCTAGACTCACCAAAGAGACAGGAAGAGGGGAAAACAGCGTTCACTGGAAATAGATATTATCTGATTGATTTTGGAACTAGAAATCCAGGCAATTTTTTTGCAAAAAATGAATGAAAACAGGTCTGGATCTTAAAATATTTTCACTCTGTCTCCTGAAGACTATTATGGTTTGACTTTCATCAGCTATTTTAGATGTTTAATAGGATGTAGGACTTTAACCTCAAAGCAGTCTTAAGGGAACTGAGGCAGGCAGGCAGTAAGCTGCCTGCTCTGGGTGTTAGGGAAGTGCCCAACAAGAGCAGCAAGCTCTGCCTCCCTGAAACGCTGCGCTCTCTTCACTCAGCAAGGCAGGATTTCACATAAAATACAATTTCACGTGCTGACCTGGAATGGTATTATCCAAAATGAATGCAACGCAGCCCCCGACAAACATGGCTGTGGTGAGAAGAACGTTCAGTACTTGATCAATGCCTGCTATTCCTAGAAGACCAGGAAGAAAAATATTTAGAATTTGAATTTTAATCATAACAAAACACATCTGACTGATTCACACACAGGTAACCAGGAAAACTCTGCTGAGTTCACTGAGAAATCTGCTCAAATAGGACCCGCAAAACCACATGGGAACAGATGGAGAAGAACCTTCAGCTAAAGCAGTGCACCATGGGGACCCCTTCCTGCCCAAAACGGAACTCCACAAACACCCAGGTGCTTATAAAAATGACATGAAATGCCATTTTGGATTCTATTGCAAGCAAAACTGTTTATAATTTAAACTAAATAGAAAACTGCAAAATGGAAAAGGAGAAACATTCATAATGTAGAATCACCTGGATTGAAATAATCCCTTTTACAAACCTTTACTTCATAAATGCACAGTCCAGGAAAGAACAGTACTACTGTATCATCCCCTAACTCTGCTTGAATCGTCTGCATTCCTGAACCACTTTAGGACAGGCACCCTCTGAAACCTGGTTCGGAAGTGACAGCTATAAAAAGTGAGTTAACCTCCCCTTTAAAACAACCCTTCATCCAAATCCCACCCAAAGCAGTTCAGGATTCCTGCAAACACCCTTCTGATGACACCCCCTGCCAGGGTCTCTACAGAGAAAAGAGTACTCAAAGAGAAAATCTCCCTGGATTCACCAACACTATAACCTGACTGACAGTCTGAGAGGAGGCCATTCAAATTCCCATTCAGAACATGTGTCTGCAGTGCCTAAAGATTTCAAACCCCCAAACAGGTTCGTAGCTTCCAAGTTCTGCCTTGGTATTTTCCTTTATTCTTTTAACTTCATTTACAACTCAGATTCACCCTTTCAGTCTTTCTTCCAGTCCAACAGCCTCCATCCACTGCTCTACGACTGTACTCAAGAGAAAGCAGGACAACTTCAGATGTATCCCACTGCAACATTCCATTCAACATCTCAATTAGTTCTCCTCCTCCTTATCTATAGCTTTTATTGTCCCCATAATACTTTGAGTTTACTCTTATTTACCCCTTGTACTTTTATGTGGTTTGCATATGGGTACGAGGTAAAACTGCACTTCATGCCAATGAGTGGAAGCACTTACCAGTGACCAATGGATTTTGTTTGAGATAGCTTGGAAGGACAAGTCCAAAGAAAATGGAAAACCCGAGTACAAACAGGTTACGGGAAGAATTTAAATCAATGAACTGGAGGTTAGACAGACCCACGGCTGTAATCATCCCTAAAGGAAGAAAATAAAACAAGTGTCAGCTTTTGTATAGCTGAAAAAAAGATAGCAACATAAAGACAGCACTGGAGTAAGAGGACAGAGCAGAGAGTACAGAGAGGGGAGCCAAACCACGTTACCAAAGAGCGTGCAGAAGAGGGCACCAAGCACCGGGTCCGGCAGCGACGCAAAGAGAGCGCTGAACTTGCCGACCATCCCAAGCAAGAGCATGAAGGCTGCCCCATACTGAATGACCCTGCGGCTTCCAACCTGCAGAGAACAAAAAGGAAAGGATGCTGGGAAAAGTCTGCTTTTAGTCCAGCTTCACACCTCATTTTATTATTCTCTTTGCATTTAAAACTTCAAGTTTCTGAGCTTATTTTCTGTGGCGCTAAAACACAGAGCCTTTGTGCACCTAGGAGGGCTCAGCCTAACACAGCCACACTCCAGTTCTAACATAACTGCATTTGATTTTGTTTTCATTGACATCTTTAAAGCCACCTGTAACTGCTACAGCCACAATAACCATGGAATGTGGCACATTCTCTTCTACAACGAAGAAATCAAACAGACCTTAACTGGGAGCAATAGCAAACGGACCCATCGTAACGCAAACAGAAAACCTCCAGCTCCATGTGCTGCTGCCCTTTGACACAGGCACTGGTTACCTGTGCTGCAGTGTGCTTGGAGGAGACACAGGCTTTCTAGCCAGAGATCACCAAGTGAGTTTATTATAAGTGAGACCAGAACTGAATTCAGTTCATATGCAAATCCTGGCTGTGCTAACACTGTGAAACCAAGCGCCTGCACTTCCTTCCCATGGTTATTTTAAGCATTTGAGCCTGGGGTAGCATTTCTCTGTCTCTATGTTGTAGCAGGAGTTGATGAACCTGGAGGTTTGATATTTTAACCATGTTATACTTGCAGAAGAGGTGCACCAGGGACAAGAAATCCCTGTCACACTAGTAAGGAGGTTTCTAGCAAAGGTAGGTCTCCTGTTACAGATTATTAAGCTTCAAAGAGAAGCACATATTAATTTGTTAATCACGTGTTATCGAGTGAAATAAGAAAAAAAAAAGGCAGAGCAGGCTCATTTAGTGCTTCTTCCCCCGTGTCCTTCACTGCTGTCAAGTGAGAAGGGTTCACCTACAGAAGCAGGCCCCGAAATCAGGTGCTCCCTAAAAAACCAGCAGAAGTCAGCTTGCCCCTTTCTCTGTTCTTACAGACATTAATTTCCTTATCAGCTCCCCTATCTTGCTTTGTACTTATCCTTCTGCATTAAACAGGCAGAGCTTTTTAAAAATCTGTGCAACAGCACTCCTTATTCATGCCAATGTTCCATCACTGCAGGCCAAACAAATTAAGCTCCTTTTGGAAGCTACTGGAAGCATCCTGGTCAGCATTCATTCAGCTCAAACTATGTATGTGTTCCCAGGCACTCATACACATGGCTTGAAGTGATTATTTTGGAGGGCAGGCACGGGACCCTGTACCTTACCGGAGAGGCTATTTCATCACCAACACGATGGCAACTAATTGGATTTAACTGATTCTCCTCTCATCAAACACAACTTGGTGACAGACCAACTCATAGATTTTGCAGTGCTTACATCCAGTTCCAGCCTCAAATTTAAATTCTAACATAATCATACACGGATTTGAAGGCAGGTAAATGCCTGCACTGGTGTAACGGGACCAGCAGGACTATGCAGTCCCTGCTTGTAAGCACTGAAGATTTCTAAAATAAACAGCAACATATCTACATGCCAAAGATCTGTTTTGATATAAATTGCAGTTGAAAAACTAGGAATGAGTATGGAGATAGGAACACAAGACAAAGCACTGGAGTGCAGCCACCCAGCTGTGCCACCCTGGGTAAGGCACATCCATTCTTCCACCACGTGCTCCGAACAGACCAAACTGTAGTCACTGCTGTTCTCTGACAGTTTAACAGTCATTTTCTGCTGGTCCAAAGCAAACTCCTTTCTGCCAACTGTTAATAAAAAAGTGCTGTTAATTCACATCAAGTCCTGCAAAGTAACAACTGAAAGGAAAGAGAACAGAATAAACCTTTCTTTAAGGATTTTTCTAACCAAAATTTCTTTTAGGAAATTTCCATCAGCAACTGAATGGGGACTTGTACCGACAGCAGATGGTGCTGTCAGTATTTATATTACACCCTAAAACCAAACAGAATCATCCTTTGTGTAGAAAAAAAAATGGCTGAAGATAAATTCATCCTCTGCACTGACTGCAGTCAGAGGGATGAGTTACTCTGAGTGGAGAGCAGACATTTTCTAGCTTGTATGCAGATTTACAGCTTGCAAGCAAAATACACAACAAGATGTACGAATGCTGTTGATGTTTCTTATCAAGGTTAAATTAACAATATCAAGCAGATCTATCTGCAGTCCAAGGTCTCCTGGTTCAGCAAGGCATTCCAGCATGTAATCAGGTCCACATGTGAATTCCTCAGGTGCTTATATTTTGCTGGGTAACACACCCCAAAACAGGTAATCCCTAAGCATGCTCAGTGCCTCGAACATCTGTCACGATGAAAACAAATATTTAGGGTACCTGTAACTTGGAAGTTACCTTGACAGCAGCTCTTGTCCCAGCTGTGTCAGCGTGATGTCCCAGCACAGAGGCAGACAAAACCCAAGGACCTCAAGCTGCATTTTATTAATGTCTCACTTGAACACACAAAGACAGTCAGTTCTCTAGAGATGCTTTCAGAGCCAAAACACCCAAGAGGGTATCAGTTTCCATGCCTCAGCTTCAAACACTCCAGAGTCATGGAATGCCTTCTTGGTTTTCAAAGGGAGAGCTTATTTGGCACCAGCTGCTTTACAAAGGTTTTTTGACTGCCCTTTACACCAAGTGAAAACAAGATTTTTGAGGTCTTTATCTAAAACCCATTTCCACCAGGCACTGGTACAGACAGGTTAGGGAAATTCAGAACGCTGGGTAAAGTTTGCCTGCACGAAGCACCAAGTAGCATGGTTCCCTGGAAGAGGATTGTGCTGAGAAACACAAAATAACTCCACCAGGGAAGATCAAATACTCGAGTCACTGAGCCATCAAGGTAAGGCACCTACCTTCGTGATGCCCAAGACACCGATGTTGGGGCTGGAAGAAGTGGATCCATTCCCTGTCCCAAATACTCCATCCAGAACACAGGAGAGACCCTCAATAAAAATCCCTCTGTAAATCACAAACAGAAAAAGGAGATAAACTTGTATTAACAGACTCGCTAATGGTGCTTCATGTCTGCCTGCTACTGGGGGGCCTGTGAAGTCATCTGTCCCACAGGAATTATTATGATTCATGTTTCAAGCTCCAACACACTTAGGAAACCAGAATTGTGTTTTCTGTCTCAGACCCCCACATTCTTAAACTGAGGAAATTACAAAACAATCGAAGTCACACTTAGTGCTGCTCTTTGTTTCTAAATTTGCATTTCAGGTGGCTTTCAGCAGCTGCCCTGACTCCAGAACCCATTCAGAGTTCTGTCCCTACAGAAGCTGTACTGTTAAATTCCAGGGACTCCAGCAGGAACAGGACTGGGTTTCCATTGCTACATTTGCAACAAAACAATTCAACTCAACCGCTGCGCCTTGTATTCCAGATCCTCAGCACTTGTGTTTGACCAACTGAAAGTTTAAAGACAGGACACATCCCTGTCTTATCCCAAGAAAAAAAACCCCAAAAGTAAAAAAAGTAGCTTAAGACACTGAAAAATATTTCTTCATACCTGTTTATTGCATGAATAGGTGGAGGAGGAGCACAAGACAACCTGGCACAGGCATAGTAATCCCCTATGGATTCAATAATGCTCGCGACGACTGCACTAAGCATTCCTATTACTCCAGCAGCTGAAATTGTTGGCAGTCCCCACTGAACTGTGAAGAAAAGAAAACTGAACTCTTGTGCCACAGCAAACAATTTAGATATCAAAACATGCAGCAATTTATTCATTGTTAATGGAATCAAACTCCCTTCACAATAACACAGTCTGGCGAGTTCAAGTAGATGAAAGGAGGAAAGGAAAAACCGCCTCACCAACTGCTTTGATCACACTTGGAAAGAACCCAAAACCCCCCAAACCCCACCAAAAAAATTCCTCCTGTTCAGAAGGAAGGCATTTGAACTGCTGCTTGTGAAAACCAATTCTGATCAGTGAGGCAAATGCCACTTAATTATTATTGCTCTGAAAACTCAGTCTTTGGTTACAAGTCTAGTCTGGCCAACCACCAGCTATGATCACTGCACAAACACCTTCTCATTCCAAACTTTTGTAGAAGAGAACATAAGATTAATTTATGCCTGTAGAAAAGCTTGGCAGGTTTTCCACAGCAACTGCCTTGATGCTTTTATCTCTTTGAAATAGATGAGCCTCTTGCAACGAAAGGAACTTTAAGTCACACAAATGTGAAGGATCAAGGCTTCACAAACACAAATGGTCTAATCAGGGCGAAGATGTTTTCCTCCTCTTCTTTCCCAAAAGCTTCCATTATACACCTTGCAAACACTGCTTTTGAACTAATCAGAACCAAAGCACGTGGGAAACCACAAGGAAGCTGCCTATTCCTTATGATTACCATTATTTTGTTCCTGTGGAACATTCTTCTATTATTACCCCATTAATTTCTGAGCACCACCAGGGCGAATCAGTTGTGCAACGCTCTCTCATGCCACAAGCAACAGCCTTTAACAGCTTTAAGCTTAGAGTTGGCCAGCAAAAGAACACAAACATCCAAGATGCCATCTCAAGCATTTTGTGTTCTCTTTGTCCCTTGATAAGCAGTGACTGGCATTCTCCAACTCGCCCATCGGCCCAATTCCAACGCCACTTCTGCAGGTCAGGACACTTTCATGTAGCTGTTAACAGTTGTCCTAATTCAGGAATGGGTGTGTTTGGGGCAGGGAACTGTGCTAAGCTGGAACAAACTCCACACACAAGTGATTCTTTAGATAATGAGAATCAATGACTTCAGTAGCTCTACAGGAATCATAATAACCCATCCTTATTACTCTATAACATTAAAAGCAGTTGACTACAGCATCAACAAATACAGAAATCAACCATTCCCTGAAAACCCATCTCCTAGAGACACAGTCACACACTGTTATTAGAAGTCAAGAGATACCTGGATAAAACCTGCAGGTGCCTTCTACAAATTCAAGTTTCAGAGACTTGTGTCTTTCTTAGGTGAGACATTAAGGTATCACTTTACAGGCAGAGTGGAGAATGGATTGAGAGCAGCCCTGAAGAAAAGGACTTGAGGTGCTGGTTGATGAGAAGCTCCACGTGAGCTGGCAATGTGCACTTGCAGCCCAGAAAGCCAACCTTGTCCTGGGCTGCATCCAAAGATGTGGGAGCAACAGGGAGAAGGAGGAGATTCTGCCCCTCTGCTCTGCTCTGGTGAGACCCCACCTGAAGACTGACAGGCTGACAGAGTTGGGGTTGTTCAAGCCTGGAGGAGAGAAGGCTCCAGAGAGACCTCAGAGAAGCCTTTCAGTACTGAAAGGGGCTCCAGGAAAATTGGGGAGGGGCTCTTGATCAGAGTGTGCAGGGATAGGACAAAGGGGAATGGTTTAAAGCTGAAAGAGGGACGACTGAGATGAGATATCAGGAAGAAATGTTTTGCTGTGAGGGTGGGGAGGCCCTGGCCCAGGTTGCCCAGAGCAGTGGTGGCTGCCCCATCCCTGGAGGTGTTCAAGGCCAAGCTGGATGGGCCTTGGAGCCCCTTGATCCAGTGGGAGGTGTCCCTGCCCATGGCAGAGGGGCGGAACTGGATGGGGTTTAAGATCCCTTCCAGCCCAAACCTTTGAGATTCTATGATTTAAGATGAAAACAATAAAAAAAGCCATCATCCCCACCTCTGATGTCTTCAGATCAGAGCACATTTAAGTGCATCAGAGAGCACTGAGAAAACAACAGCAACGCTTCTGAAACCAACAGGAATGACACTCACAATCCTCTTATTAGAAAACCAGCCCTTAAACCCAGACACACTTACAAGGATAGGGAACCTTGAACCACGGAGCTACCAAGAGCACTCCTCGCCGGGCGTCCGTGCGAGCGTAGAAGCCGTACTTCGAACTGTCAGGGGGAAAGACGTCTGTGACAGTGAAGATGAAGCAAAGCAACCAGGACACCAAAATAGCTAAGATAATCTGTGAAAGAGGAGAGAAAAAGCTGTTTAAAATAACCTGTGACTGGCAATATTCACAAGAGCAAAGAGTTCCTGCTCAGAGTATCTTTTGCACATACAGCTGTGTTGATCTTAAGGGATATTTTAAGTCTGAACAAGCAGTAAATCCTGTATCAGATCCACCAGCTCTTTCCCCCCAGCCCCTAACGAAGGTGCTGTTACAAAAGCTTTAGAACACGAGCAAGCTCTTCTCTCCCTTAACAAATGGGAAAGACTCCAAATGGGCACTTACACAAACGAGAGAATTAGTCTCAATTTTACCAGAGAAACATAAAGAAGCCTTTCACAGGGGGGGAATGGAGAATTGCTTTCATAAAATGAGAAGATAATGATCTCGCCAGCCCTTTTTGGAGGGCTCAGTTTAGGCTTTCACTGCATGCATGAACACACCTTCCTCTCTCCCCCCTCCTCTCCCTCCATCACTCCGACTCTTCATCAGAGATGGACTCCAGAATGGGACCTGGCAGGGCTACAACATGAGAACATCCCCTGCAGCAAAGGAGCCATTTGGTTAAGTTTCCCATAAAGCCATTTAAACGTTGATCTCACCTTTGTGCTCTATTGTACCACAAAGGAAAAAAGAACCAAACAAGAAAAATATCCCCAAAACACAAACTAGGGTGGGTTTTTTTGCCAACTGAAGAACAAGTTCAACCACTCACAGGGAACATCTTGAAGAGCTGCAGCCTGTACGCTGTCCATCCTTTCTTGGACTTGTAAATGGGGAGGGGAAATTTGACATTTCTGGCATACTGAGAAAACAACAACACTAGGAAAATAGTCCTGAGAAAAAAGGAGGAGGAGGGTGAGACAGGAGAGACACATCATTAGCACTACTGCATTACAAATCCTTCTCAGCACAAACCTGCTCAGGTTCTTCAGACAGAAACAAATGTACATTTTGAATTCAGCACAACACAAGGCATGGTAAGAAAATATATTTTAAATAAATTTTTATTCCACTAAAGCCAAACCAACACAATTTGTATTCTAAAGTGCTGCAAAACCAGCCAGCAGCAAACAGGTTGATGGGAGCAGGAAAAAGAATCAGGCTGAAGAAATATCTTCAGAGCTGAGCAGCCCTTAGGACAAACACCGCTGCCAGCAAATGGGGAGAACCAGGCAAACTGGAGGCCAGTACAGGGTACTTCTTACATTTCAAAATTTGTATTAAACTCCAAAGCACTTGTAAAATTTCTGTCAATGGAAATTCTTTCTTCAAATCTTAAGAACCTCTATCTTTTTTTTGTATAGGCACCTTTTCCCCAAACCCCCAAGACCCCGTTCCACTGCAATCCACGAGTAACTCAGTTTATTACAGCTTTTAAATCCTCAAATATTATGCATTCTCCCTCCTCATCAAAACTGCTCAGCTCATCTATACATTAAAAATTAATTCAATGCTATAGCTAAAATAAATATCCACTGCCATGAAAATTAAAAAGCCAGGGCAGGCTGCTCAGCTCTGAAATAGCCAAACCCAGAGTTCAGCTCTCAGAAGGCTGCACGGAGAGTCAAGTGGCTGAAGAAGCAAAGCTTTTCTGAAATTGGAGATTATGTTATTATCAGCTGACTCAAAAAAAAAAGCAGCAGATTTTAAGCCTCCTTCCCTCTGTCCAAGCTCAGTTTCAGGCTGTAAGAAACAAAACAGAGCTTTATTCTCCCTCCATCCCCAGGCACAAAGAGCTCTGCGCAAGAAGGATGTCATTTATAGCCCTCACCCTGACTACAGTCGAATGGTAAAGACACCTTTTCCTTGCGTCCAGGAAACATTCTGGCATCTCTCCCAAAGGCCATTATGGAAAGATGGGCTCCAGGCTCTAAGAGCAGCCCCAAGGACAGGGGGCTCTGTGTTCTGATTTATTTAGGAGAGGCTTGTAAATAATGTAATAACTGATATTATTGTAATTACCATTATATTGGCTACACGGTGGGGGGGGGGTTACTGAAATTCTGTGAATCCTACCAGATCTTTCAGTGCCAAAGCAACAGCTCTGTTCACCAAACAGGTAAAGACCAAGTCAGGAGTCCCTTTGTATAGATCCCGATGCGATGTGTTCACGGATTAAATTATTCCAGCCTGGCACCCGCTGAACAAGCGAGGTCAGAAAACTGTGTGGGAAACCGAAAGCCTGGTCAAACAGCACGTGTGGTTAATAGAGGGCAACAGCTCTCCCCAGGCGTTATTCTGCTGTGCTAGACAGTGCCACAGCATTTTTATCTCATCACAACAGCCAAGACAACTTCAAGTGCCCCATCCTGTAGGGATCAAGGCGTTGCTGAGAGGCTCTCTATGGCTACAGAGATCTTTTCAACAATCTCGTGCGCAGCTTTGCTGGCAGAACCAGAAATACTTGCTGACCTGATAGTATTTAAATGCTGTTCCTAAACTGATTCATTTTTTTCCACCTGTAAAATGTCAACTTTAATGACACATTTCCCTGTCCAATTCACCATAGGTCTGCTTGACTGATTTAACATTAGTCCCAACCGGCACAGCATTTGTTTCACAGGAAAATAAAGCATTCCTTTGGGTCACCTGCTTAACATAACAGAACTACAGAAATATCCACGACGCTAACAACCAAGATAAAAGAGAATTAAACAGCCTGCTTAATCATAAGTGGCACTTACAGAATACTTTACATGTTCAAAGTACTGTGCAAACAGATTATTCAGATCAGAATCCGATCTCATCAAGTCATTCCTTCTGCTTCCAGCGCCAGCACAAAGTTGGTCGCTATACACTGAGTAGAGCAACTGCTTCAGACAGTTCCCTTCTCCCTAAAACGTGGGTTCCATCCTTATTTGTCTGGTTATCCACAGCATCTCACAGGAGGCTTTTGTCTTCTCTTCATCTCACGTTTCTCATTTATTCATACCCCTAATCTCAATTCTTTAGTTTCCCTGGCATCGACACCTACAGAAGCACACACATCACGCCCTGAAATTTACTCTACAAGTCTTTTTATCTACTAAACAGAAATCTGTCTACTTATGCCTCATCAGCTGATGGCATTCACCACAATAGATATGCTCTGTGTCGTCACACAGATTTCCCTTGGCTATAAGTAAGCAAACCAGAAATGATGACAAAGGGACCGCTACTACCAATGGCATTCGCTCGCTTTTGCAGAGTAACAAACACCCACAAAAGCATCATGAAAATAGAAATACAAATTGTTCACTAATGTCTCTGGTGGTTTACTAAATCATCTTTTCTATGGCACTGAATCAGATCCAGCCAATGGCTACCAGAACAACCACTGCTCTCCACACCTCACATTCAGTCGTTGCCCTTTCCTTCCTCCTCTTGAGCTGCTGCTGTCCTTATTCCCAGTTGACCCCATCCAGGCTCTCTCACAGTATCATAAGGTTGGAAAGGACCTCTGAGATCATCAAGTCCAACCTATAACCCAACACAACACCAACCATCATCTAAACCATGGCACTCAAGTGCCTCATCCAGTCTCCCCTTAAACACCTCCAGGGTCGGTGACTCCACCCCCTCCCTGGGCAGCTCATTCCAATGGCCAATCACCTTTCAGTGAAGAACCTTTTCCTAACATCAAGCCTAAACCTCCCCTGACGAAGCTTGAGTCCATGCCCTCTGGTTCTGTCACTGGTCACCTGAGAGAAGAGACCAACCCCTGCCCGACTACAACCTCCTTTTAGGTAGTTGTAGAGAGCAATGAGGTCTCCCCTGAGCCTCCTCTTCTTCAGACTAAACAGCCCCAACTCCCTCAGTCGCTCCTCGTAGGGCTTGTGCTCCAGCCCCTTCACCATCTTCGTTGCCCTCCTCTGAACACACTCCAGTATCCTGACATCTTTCCCAAACTGGGGGGCCCAGAACTGTACACAATATTCAAGATGAGGCCTGACCAGTGCTGAGTACAGGGGGATGATAACTTCTCTGGTCCTACTCGCCACACTATTCCTGATGCAGGCCAGAATGCCATTGGCCTTCTTGGCCACCTGGGCACACTGCTGGCTCATGTTGAGCTTCCTGTCAACCAGCACTCCCAGGTCCTTTTCTGCCTGACTACTCTCCAGCCACTCTGTCCCCAGTCTGCAGCTCTGCTCCCACGCTGTTTCTCCATGCTGGGAGCACTGCAATGCTACTTCTGGCAGCCGAGCAGACCCTGGTACTCCAAAATCCCTGCATGATGAGCTTCCAACTGGGACTCCCTGGCCTAAGCCAAGAACCCCCAGGAGTACTTACAACATCGCGATACCCCAGTGTTTGCCTGCTCTTTCTCCAGCAGCTTGGAAACCAGAGAGGCCGATGAGAGCCACAGTTGGTGTGATGGTCAGAGGTCCAATGTATCGCAGCAGGGCGCCGGGAAGGCCGAGCAAACCGATGACCACTTCTATCAAGGAGGACATGATGATAGCACCTTGGATCTGAACACACAAGAACGGCGAAGAGACAGATCAGTCAAATCTCATAAGCAAACACAAAACACTTATTTTTCTGCTCTGGATTACAAACTGCAGTTAAAAGAACTCAGTGACACAGAAGAACTCAGCAAACTTTTCGTCATAAAACAGCTCATTATGTTTAAGTGACTTATTGCTTAAGCATAACACTTATGGTTTTCTCCACAAAACTATGCCACAACAGACCAGTGGGCCAGTCTGGTAGTTGTGTGGATAGCACATCACACTGTCAGACAGGAGACCTGGGTTCCAGGCTAACCTTTAAGCTCTCAGATCGAACCGGCAAGGGTTGGTGGCGCCACGGAGGTGATGCTCCTAGCTCCTAGGGGCAGAGTGTGTGCTGCACTGTTCACAAGTGCTCCTTAGAAGCTGGTATAGAGCAGCGTTGTGGTCTCAGGAGACTGTCAGCCCTCTTGGCTGCAGGGCTCTTGGCAGGATGTAGCTATGGTTTGAACATGGGGAAGAGAGAGGGGTTGTTTTTAATTAAAAAAAAGTTTGCAGCCCAAAGCAACGGGATGGGAGATAAAATTCCATGACACACGCTTTAATTTGGACTATGCTATCTACCACTCTAGTGTGACGCCTGGGCACAACCCTCATCCTGGGCTCTGCAGAGTCAGCCTGCAGTGCTGCGAGTGGAGGACGAGTCTGACGTTCGAGCAAGTCTCTTGGGAGAGTCTTATTGGAAAAGTCTCCAACTTAAGACCCCTAGGGCCGAAGACATTTGCTAACTGCACATTTACCTTCCACGGGCCAGCCTGCTGAGCAGTGGCAGCAGGCCAGGGGCCTGGCAGCAGCTCAACTGCTACCAGGGAGCACAAGTGGCAAAGTCTCACAAGAAGAGCTTGTGCGTTTTACTGCGCATCTTTTGGCACGTGGTAACTAACTCCTTGTACTCGCTGGCCAGCCATGAACACGCTGAAAAGATGAAGTCTTCCATGAAATGAGCAGAGGGATATACTCAAATGAAAATAGCAGTGGGAAAAGAAATTACCAACTTAAAGACGAGAACACAGAGATGGTTAGGTGAGAAACGGAACTGGAGTGGGACAGAGCAAGAGCTAAAGGCTACGTCTGCATTACCTCTCGTATCCTGGGGTACCAGATGTGCTCAGTGTGAAGCAGTTCTGTTGTTCCATTTGTAACTGCTAGATCTTAGAAAAAGAAGAAAAGAAAATACACAGGTATTTATTCCTCAGCCACTCTGCCATTGTTTAATACAAAATAAATCTCTCCTTAAGCTGTGTCTGACAAATAAGCCTTGATTTACACAGAATTAAAGTTCTGCAATGCTACAAATCAAGTAATGACACGCTTACACTCCCCAGGAGCCAACCACTAATTCCACCCACTGCACCAGAGAGGGAAAAAAATCATAAGTTTCAGAAGAAAGGCCAAATAGGGATTCTTTTCCCCCTCCAATCAACGGGTGAATGGAGAATTACTCAACTGCACACCAGGAATTGAGACTCCAACATCTGCTGGTCACCAATCCAGGTCACTCCCTGGGAGATGAACTGACCTGTGCTAACAGCCCCACCTGACACCTCTGAAGGTTAAAAGGTTCAAGAGCAAGATGCAGGGAAGGCTCTCTTTGAAAAGCTGAGGTAGTGGAAAAGATTGCTTCGCCACCAAAGGTTATCAGACCGTATTTTCTTTCAACAAAGTGTGTCTGAGGACACTGGCAGGTGATGGTGCACAGAAATATCCTCACAGTCAGCACTCCCAAACCACACTGCGTTTGCCCTCGGGCACAGGGCCCATGTGCAGTTTTCCAGTGGCTAAAACTGACTCTCCCAGTGAGAACATGTGAATTCTTGAAAGCTAAGTCTTCTACAGAAAAAAAATATCAGGAAAACTAAGATGACTGTAAGCGAATAAAAAATATAAATATAAATATAAATAATATAAATATAAATAATTATAGAATCACCTCCAGGGAATAACTTCAGTGAGAAGCAAGCCTGTCACCCTGCCCACAGCCTTATCCCAGATCACCTCACCCATTTAAAGGGAAAACTGCCCGGGTTGTTCCCACTTCAGTTTTCTAACCTAGGTTAAAGCCTCCCCATCCAACCAGTTTTACTGCACGTTTTCACTCTGAGTGAGTCCAAAACCTTTCATGATGATGAAGTGGGCAAATAAAAAGTTAAACTGAACATCCAAATTGTCAAAGCTCGCTCTGCAAAACCTCTCAGGTAAGTTAAACAGGTAAAAACACTGGCCCAGCATTGCCCAAACTCACTACTACTCAGCTTAAAAGGACCCAATTAGATTTACTATTCCTAAATACTGGAAAGGAACATTTAAGGAATCCTTATGCCCTCTCCACAAACACCTGTTTGCCTTTTAAGGCAATTGTTAACAATTAAAACAATTGTTTTATACTGCTAAGATTTCTTTTACCCCTTCCCACCCCCTCACCCGTAGAAACAGAATTCCACAAGGGCATTTTAGGAAACTTTTTCCAAGGCACAAAGTTTTAACATTGTAAAAGGAGAGGATTTTCCCTATTTCCTGCTCATAACTTGCAGTTTCTGCACCCAAAGGTTTGGCGGTTGCATTGTACGTGATCTGGGTCATTTGAAACTCAAACCTGAAGAGCACAAACGACAATTACCTGTATTGTTACATTTCCACTTCTCCAGGGAGAGAATCGCTCGAGCAGGTGCTAAGAATGCAAAAGCACTCGCTTGAAACAAGGGTAACCTGGTGGAGAGGGAAAGGAGAGATGCTGACATTCCTGGGTGTTATGGCACTGTGTCAGGATGTCAGCTGCAGTTCGGTGGTTACTCATCCTCAAACCCATCCTTTACTGGGGTTATTGTAGAAGTGAAATATGAGAACATCTCATTGAAAAGGACAGAAACACCAGGACTTCACAAAGCAAAGACCTAACAGACAGCACTACACGTGTGAGGATATGGAACTGCTGGAGCGGGTCCAGAGTAAGCTACGAAGATGACCAAAGGGCTGCAGAACCTCTGCTTTGAGGACAGGCTGAGAGAGTTGGGTTTCCTCAGTGTGAAGAAGAGGAGGCTCTGGGAGGACCTCCTAACAGCCTTTCACTACCTGAAGGGGCTCCAGGAAAGACGGGAAGGGACTTGGTAAAAAGACTTCTAGCGACAGGGTGAGGGGGAACGGCTTTAAACTGGAAGGGGGAAGATTCAGATTAGGCATTAGGAAGAAATTCTTCACAGCAAGGGCCGGGAGGCCCTGGCACAGGTTGTCCAGGGAAGCTGTGGCTGCCCCATCCCTGGAGGTGTTAGAGGCCAGGCTGGATGGTGTCTTGAGCAGCCTGGTCTGGTGGGAGGTGTCCCTCCAGTTGGAACTGGATGGGCTTTGAGGCCCCCTCCAACCCAGACCATTCTATGGTTCTATGATTCTATGAAGTTATTAATACCATGTCTGTAACAGATAACGAGCGGGGACCAGCACGCAGGTAGCAGACACCAACTGAAGGTTTTGACCCAGCAGCACAAGGATACAGACACGTGTATCTCGTGTCAGCCCCAGCCAGACTGCTGAAGACACAGCTTTTACCATCCTGTCACATAGAAAAGGCTCTACAGAGCCTGCACACTCAGCACCTTCCCTCTGCATGACTTGAAGAACAGTCATTCACACATTCATCTTCAGGTACACATGTAAGTAACTGTTTGGGTGATAAGAGCTGATTAGATGTTCCAGGTGGCTGCCAACAATAAATACAAATGCTGCAAGAATTTCAAGACAGCCTTCTTAGTACTGGTGTTTACAATACCCAAAAGGTTTAAAATCTAAAGACCATCTACCAGCCCCAACTACGTATTTATTGATTCAGCTGGAGCTTGTGTAACATTACAAATACCCAGATGTTACTTAACTATAGAGAAGATGCACTTTGAACTGTTTTATAAATACCATCATTAATGGCTTGCAGTAAGATTCTCTTTAATAGCAGATCTCAAACTGGAACACATTCAATGCTGAATTGCTCAGGTGGCTGTAGTTACTGCTCCGTGTTTATGGCTGTTTTACAACCCCAATGAAGGGCTTCCACCACACAAACACCAGCAAAGGAAAAGAACTGACAGTGGCAGATCCAGATAAAGCACAAAGAAGGACAAAAAGCAAAACCTGTGGGGAAAAAATCCTGTACACGCTCAACATATAAAATAAATCAAACCAGTAGGATGTTATTAACAGCAGTTGTGAAGTTCCCAGCCAGGAAGCCAGGGCAGTTGAAGGACCACTGGCAAGGAGTCAGAGCCATGAATAATCTCAAAAGCTGACCCAGCTACTGCAAGCACTCAAAACCACATTAGAAAGCCAAACTTCAACAAATGCAGGAGCTACCTGAGCACACCTGATGGGTGCAATTCCCTTCTAACATCCTTCAAGCAAGCTGAAAGGGTTGGTAGCTACAAGTGAATGATTCACCTTATTTGTCAAGGGTCGTTAAGCAAACCAAGCAAGCTGGTGCCCACGGCAAAATACGCAACCCCCGTAACAAGCTGCTACTCCTCTGTCCCACCCACACAGCTCTCTGTCCCCAGAGTGACTCTGTAAACAGACATTGCAAACACATTCTTTGGTGATGCAGTCAGGTTCCGAGGCTTCGGTCCAGACTGCCAGTTCTGCAGCACAAGGAATACCCTGCAGACATCCTGCACAATGAGGCCCTGCTGTGCCTCACCTAGTGACCGCTCAGCCTTTATCTCACACAGTCAACCTGCAATATTTACTGAAATGTCCAGCAGGCTGAAATTATTGGGGTCACCTATTGCTCAGGATCAGCCCTCTCAGCTCAGGCTCCTTCCCAAGAGGCAGCTGCAGCCCTGAACACAACTTATGAAACACCTTTCTGACTGCCAAGCCAGGCATTCGTTGCTGGCTGGGTAGAGTCCCACCCACTTCTGACTGGGATATAGTTTAAATTTCATGCCTAAATTGTGGGCTTGTTAAATTTTGGCACTGGCTCTTGTAAAGACGGAGCTTTTTTATGCAGTTCAAGTCATCTGGAAAGGTCTTCATTATCTTAACGTGTCACACAGGTGCAAGAATGCTTGGACCAACATAGTGATGGGCACAGCAACAAACAAACAAGGTTTAGGTATATTCAAGCTGTGTTTGATTGTCTCAGCCACACTGATGACTGAATTCTTGCTTACATATCCTAATAAACATCTTGAATTCCTAAAATTAATATGGGCACCAAAATGACCACAACTTCTCTTCGTAACTGAGCTTTAAGGACCTTAAACCATGGAATTTGACCTTTTGAAAGCATAATGGCTTTATTTGCTGAACTACTTTGCAGTTGACAGACTTGCCAATAAACACTTTAAGATCTATTATAGAGAAGGCCACTGCTATATCCTATTCCCACCCTTACATAAAACCAAAATCACATGTCAACTAGTTACAAAACACTCAACTGCAGAAATGTTCTCCTTCAATGCAAGTTTACATATTTTAAAAGACCCAAACACAACTGCCTCCAGTAGACAAACACACGCAAGTGGAAGCCACTGAACAGTACAAAACCTCCTGAGGGAGGGCAGAGGTGGGATGATGCAGAAGGAATTGTTTCAAATTCCTGGTTTCTGTAAGAGCCCCAAACCACTCAACGGCAAGTGAAAAAGAAAGAGCCCAAGATGAGTTAGGGAAAATCAAAAGACCAAAAACTTCTGTTCTATGAAGAGATACAAGTCTCTGGAAGCATAAAAGCTAAGCTGCTTCTGGTAAGCTTGAGGCAGAAGAAGAAAGCTGGAAGAAGCATAGGAAAACCAATCTCCCCTTTGAGTTCACCACCATCCACAACTCCAAACTTCCTACAAAACCGGAAGATCCTAAATTTCAGTAAACCCAGGGAGGAGGCACTCAAGAGTGAACAGCAAAAGATCTCAGCCTCCAGCTCCTGCTCAGGCAAACCCCTCAATGCCTTTATCAAGCTGAAGGGGGGAAAAAAATACATCACTGCCATTAAGAAAGCAGTTCAAACTATGGCAGGGCAGCACTGCACTCCTCTGCCCCCCTTCTGAGAGCTACTCCACATGTTCTGGTCACAGCTGAGGTGAGCTGCCCTGGGAGCACGGGGAAGGAAATACCTGCAGGTACCCTCAACTATGAGAAAATACAGCAGGGACAGAAAATGCTCTCTTTCAACAGTTTTCATAAGCTGTTTGTCATCAGAATGAACTTCTGATACAAAACAGCAGAGCGATTTTATAAGTTGAGAAAGGCACAACCAAAAAATAAAGGGAAGGGTTTTTTCCGAAGGAAAAGAGAGGAGAAAGCCAACAAAACCTAAACCAGCAACTGAGGGATACACTGGGAAAATGGAGCTATCTGGAACATTTTTGCATGAAAAGCTGATCTACAGCTGCAAGTGATCTACCCTGGGCTTGTCTCCCACACCCTACTGTGAGAACCTTTCCACCCAAAGATTCTGTTTCTTAGATAAATCTTGAAAATGGAGGGGTGCTGGTCCATGTCCTACTGGAACACAGGATTGTAGCTCTCATTGTTCTTACATTGAACTAAATGACCCATGAATCATTCCAGTACCCATATGAGGGAACACTCCCAAAATATGCACTTCTCTTCTGGTTTTACTGATCCCTCTCAGTTTATTCAAGTAGACAGAGAAATAACTGCAGGTTTCAGCTATTCCCGCTTCTCACAGGCAGAGCCAACAGGAGGGTAAGCAAACATGTCAAACATCTCTGCAGTGTTTACAGCACAACACATTTTATAAACATTTATCTTCATGTTAACAAAGTTTACAACATCCTGCTCTCAGCAGCATTAGGTTTTTACAAGTATTTGCTAACACCTGAATCAGGTTCTTGCGTCGCCCTGAGAGCAGATCAAGGGAGAGGCACAACATCCCTGGACACCTTTGTGTTTCCTCTCAGTTCAGGGAAGGGTCACAACCTGCAACTAACAAATGAACCCATATGATTTGTTTGTACTGAAAGGAACCAGAGACACTCAGCTCAGAGAACGAGTTGCCCTTATCTTTTCTCCCTCTCTTTTTAAAGTGACAAGCACTTTACTGGAACCAGCACGGGATTTGCTGTAGGACTCACCACAACCACCCAACTGTTACACAGCACCACTCAAGAAAGTAATAAAAATATCAAAATTAGTTCTCTTTACCAAGGTGTAAGAATTTTTCTTTTCCCCCAGAAACATGTCTACCTTCTCTGTCCCATGGATCTCCCTCCTCCTTCATCCCTCTCCCCACCTCTATTTTCTTTACCCTTGGAGTGCTTTCTCTGATTTCAGACCCACCTTTTTTTGGGAGCAGCTTTCCAAAACCTTTCCCTAACTGCCCTGTGCATGACCTGCTATTTTGTGTTTTATGTTTATCCTTTGAAAACAGAATGTTGGATCTCAAACTGCATCCTGGAGATCCCAACAGATGCCCTGGCTGATCACCATCTCAATGACTAGAAATGAGTCCCGAATCTCACCTGCACCCAAAAGTTGTTTGTAACAATGTAGTGATGCCCACACAGAAGAAAATGGTCCCAATCAACTGGCTGGTAGCCCACTGGTCAAATCCAACACACATGGCATCAGCAAGCAAAAAGGGCACTGCTATAGTTCCACTGAAACATGTCAGGTAATGCTGTGAAGAGAAAGATGCTTTGTTAATACTGCAGCCAATGTCAGTAAGTAAATAAATCTATGACCATCTTTTCTTTGCATTGGGTATTTTTGCTTTTGAATTCTCCAGCAAAGCTCCTGCTTCCTGCTCCTCAGCATTTCTCCAAGGGTTTTCCTTCCATGCTGAACCACCACTACACAAAGGAACTCAGAGCAGACACCAGCCAGGTTGCACATACGCTCCTAAAGCCAGGTGCTCGCTGATTCAATCCAAATAATTCAAGCAAACAAACAAACAGTCACAATATTCGACAATGCAAGCGAAAATATAATCCCTACAGAACTGTCTGTCCTTGAGGAAAGGCAGAAATAAAAAGGATGCTTTGGAATGTATTTGTTTGGAGAGCTCAACATACTTTATAGATATTAACAAATTCCCAGCATTCCTGTGGAACAGATATTATTACCGTTCAGGAAAGAAAGGAGATGAAATGAGCTGTTCTGCTTCACACGAGTGAGTGGCTGAGCCAGGGGCAGGGTCCAGCCCTACTCACTGCAGGAAGCACATACTCTGACTCCAGGGAGTGCAGAATTTGCCTGCCCACTGACAGGTCCAGGTGGATGCTATCAAGCTTGTAAAATTGAAATGAGTACAGCAGCAGCTTTAATATTCAAAATTTCAGGACTATACCTCTGTCTCTCCACCTTTAAATCCAGAGGTGCCAAATGTCACTTTCTGGAGCTCAACACTTAGCATTTGCTCACCTGTTTAATAACAGCCGCTTAGAAAATGAAATATTGAAGTGAATCTTACAAATACAAAACCCAGTAAATAATCAAAAGGATTGGTATCAACACAGCAATCTTTGTGATCAACTTGAGAAGAAACCATCCTAACATTTCTGATGTGTGAGGGTGTGGGAAGAATAAAACTTATCACATACAGAAATAGAATCATAGAATCATCTGGTTGGAAAAGATCTTTGAGATCATGAAGTCCAGCTGTACCTGTCCCCTTACTAAACCGTATCTCTGAGAAACTCATCTACCTGTCTTTTAAACAGTTCCAGGGGGGCAACTCAACCACCTCCCTGGGAAGCCTCTGGCGGTGCCTGACAAAACCCTAATGAACTACACAGAAAATGCTAAACAAGCTTTGGAAGGAGAAAATGTTTATATCTGTTCCAAAAAACTTACCTGTAACCCCAAAAATATGCAGAGATACCACGGAGGAACATCTTCAATGGTGTAAATCATGTCAGTTCTCTGCGCGTCCAAACTGCCACTGCTGTCCAGCGTCTCTGCCAAAGAGCTCTGTAGCGACAGGGAGGGCAAAAAAAGCATGGGAGGACACAAAGGACAACAGTTGGTTACTGTCACACAGGGACAGACTGAATTTGAGCATTCAGGTGATGCCCAGATACTCTGAAGCTGGTGAAACAACCCCAGGCAATGCCAGTGTTATAGCTTTAAAGCCTTTTACCTCTGCCGACAGCTCATCTCCAGCTGCTCTCATTTCTTACAAGCCATTCCCTGCTTCCTTACACCAACACAACAGTTGGGTTATGATACAACAGATCCGGCAGCCCAAAAGTGCCCCAAAATGGGACATTAACAAACATCTAATAATGTTAATGCTAAAAAAAGTAAAAGAAGAAAGAAGGAATACATTGCACCAAGTTGAAAAGCCAGTGACCCTGGTTATCCTCACACAAGAGACCAAAACCACAGGCAAGAAATTTCCTCATCATAGTAATTGCTTCTCCACTTAATTCTTGCTCAATTTCGGTCTTGGTTAAACTTTTTCAGCCAAAAGATTTGTTATTTTTTTTTCCACCTCACATTCAAGCTGTCAAGAAGAACGCTGAACCTTAGAGCTGAACACACCCACAGACAATTTGCACCACTCAGTCGGACTTCTCCCAACGGACAGGAACTGAAGCAGGGCCACGTTCCGGCCTACCACGCATCCCAACCCAAGCTAACAGCCAACTGACCACACACACACACACTAAATCCCTGCAGATCTTCTGTTAAAATGGGATTCAGCTCAATCTTTTCTTCTTTGCAGCTAAGTGGAATGGTTTTGTTCAAACGCTCTGGTTTTGAAACTCCTGAGAACAAAACCACAATGCTCCAAAGCCCAAATACCAACAAAAGCAAGAGGAAGTATCAGATTCTATCATTTCAGCTCAACTACCCAGAAATACCTTATGTAACCACTGTTCTGACCTGATCCACACCAGAGCACAACAAGCTCACGTGAAGCAGCCTTACACAAAGACCAGAAACCTTGCCAGACTCATGACTTTGCCTCAAATGGATTTTACTTCTTCAAAAATCACAACACATCGACAGATTCTGCTTAGATAATCACCACTTGGCTTATCACCTACAAGGTCGGGGAAGCCAAACCAACCCACAGTACTTCCTCTTAACTCCAGTTTCTGTGGGGAAAACAAACAGCACCGGGTTAATTCAAGTTCAGGGAGTGTAAACAACCACACCACTACGGAGAGGCAGAGGGCATTACAAAGAAAAGAGCAAAATACAGAAACAGTAATGTCAGAGAACTCTTTAAACCATGTTGGACACCGAGCAACCTGCTCACTGGTCTCAGTTTAAACAGGGCACAGGTCCTAAACAGAGGGATATGGGACACTGTTCACTTGCCAATTTGAAGCACCAATGTAATTTTCTCATTGACTGAAGAAAAAGGCCACTCTCCTGATCTATTTCTCTAAAAATGACAAATGAAAAGGTCAGGAACTTGAGTTTTAGAGCTCCACCTCGTACTGGAGGGAGGGCACCCAGCAGCAGGAAACCTGTACACACGTTGTCTCCAGCTGGAGCTTAGGGATGACTGTGTACATCCTCAGGTGAGTGCAGTGATGTGCAGACCCACAGAAGCACAAGCAGCAGCTGACCCACAGAGGGGCAACAGCTACAACACCTGTCCAGGAGGTACGAACAGAGAGGTATCAGCAAAAATTAACCATCTGCTTCATAAATTACATCAGCGTTAGCTTGGTGAAGCCACCCAGAGAGCAGCACATGCTCAGGAACACAGACTGTGGATGGCTCAACACCTCAGGGCAGTGTGAAGATAAAACACCTACCACCATGCACCAAGCAACCTGCATTACTGCTTCCAAGTACGGACAGACATGGGATTTTCAAAGTTCATGATGCTCCCGTGCTGGATACCTGGTTCTCCAAAAATCCAGTCAGAGATTTCTGCAGACTGGTGGCTCTGTTTTGCCCCCTGCCTTTTGAAAACCCCTCTTTTGGCCTCTCTTTCAGCTTTTCTAACTTTGCCAGGACCAATACCCAGTAGACATCTCAATGTTCCACTTGGTGCTCAACACTCATTTTTCTTCACAGGACTGGTGAGGTTGCATCGAGTACATTCCTTAACTTTTCCACCTGCCCACCTAATGTATTACTTTATATTACATCATATTACATCCCCCACCTTCTTTGGGCAGCAAAAATCAGAAACCTTGACCTGTTTCTACCAGCAAGACCATGGCACAGTCAGCAAGTTCATTAGTTCTTGCAGAGTTTCCATTTGTGATTACATTTATGCCTACCTTTGTCTGCAAAGAAAGGTCAGCAGGGCAGGGAACAAGCCAGCTCATTGATGGCCCACAGAAAGCCCTCTCTGGGCACAGACCAACAACTGCTCACCAATTTAGGTCCCACCCATTCAAAAGTGACATTTACAGGTCTTCTAATAACAGAATTTCAAGCTTTAAGGCATAATTGCCATTGCAACGTCTGTCCTTGCTCCTTCCAAATGCCAGACTTACCCTGCTTTGGAAGAGGATGCTTTCACCTACGTCAAACCTTTAGCAGATAATGGCTAATGGGAACTGCCACAAAAGAGACCAAGAGTGACCAATGAGGAATGTGAGGATGAGGGTGAGGTCTGGCTCTCCTGCTGGCAGATCACTGGGTTGTTACTGCCCTTTCAGATCCCGAGCGTGCGCCTGCTGGTTCAACACAGCGACTGCGTGCTGGTGCTTGCCAAGCATGGTGGGAAGTGCTGGGAATGAGCTGCTCCTTTCTGAGGGAGATACCCATCAGAGGAGAGTTCTTTGTTCTTAATTTTTAATTGGCCAAAGGTGAGACAACACCAAAATGAAAAAATAAACCCACAGAATAAGTATAAACAGAGAGGGGAATGAGACAGATAATGGTGGAGCAAAAACATTGGGGGGAGAAAAAAACCAACACAAATCAACAAACCCACCCCAAAATCCAAAGAAGCAAACACCAACAACAGTGCAAGACAAGGGCTCTGTTACCAAGTACAAGGCATTTGGGAAGGACCAAAAGAAAACTGACTGACTGCAAGGAACAAGCCTTACAGAGAAATACCTTAAATAAAGTTTAGCCAACAGGTTCAAATTAATTCTATTAAGCCATAAGTTAACATAGTATTGTTTATTTTATAGGGATGCAGCAATACAGTTATTTCTCATAGAAGTTAACAGCTTACTGTTGCAGGTAACAAATATTGCAAGACAATATAAGCACTGGGCATCTCCCAGCAATTAAGTTCATTTCAGTCCTCTTTGTTAAAGGCTTTTTATTCAAGGTCTTTCCTTTGCTTTTTTGATGAATCATTGATCAATAGGAATGGGAAGCCAAGAACAAACACGCTTCATGCTCACTTCAAGTGAAAAGCAGCCTGAATTCTGTCTGAATACACCAGGCTGTTAATTGCTACAGTTCCCCCTTCTACTGTTCATTCATCATAAGACACAGCAAAGCTTCAATTCAAGCAGATTTGGTTGATTAAAATCTCACAGTCTCTTTAAGGTGAATTATCATCCATCATCTACAGTTCTGATCACACAGATCAAGTGGAAAGGAGAAAACATACGTTTGGTACAATCTGGCCCTGAAGACATGCTTTACTGTCTAGAGATTGTTAATCTTAGTTGCACAACTGCAACCCAACACCTTTTGCTCAAGGCTTTTATCAGATTGTCTCCCTCCACACTAGTCAAAGCGTGCTCCAAGGATCAGCCACCACAGACACGTGCATGTCAACAGCTGCCAAAATGTGTCCACTCAAATATCAGCACGATCAAGACTGCACCAAGAGATGTATCTGAGTCAGACAGGCAGACTGTCTGTAAGAGACAGACACATCATGGCATTTGTAACACCCTTTTACAACGTCACACTAAGAGTCCTCTCTTGGAATCACCTCCGTACAGATTTTAAACCTGACATTCAGAACTGAATTTTGATGCCCAAGTCTGAAAACCTTAACTACACCCTTTGATATCATCCTTGTCCCAGCAGAAGTTACAGCCTCAAAGAAGTGAGTGTCGTGAAGCTCTTGGTTGGAACCAAGAGAGTTTTGTTCTTGTTTCAATTAGGACATTTGAAATAGTCAAATTGAGGCTTTTTGAGATAAGGCTTAACTACTAAGCCCGTTAAATAGAAACACTTCATAAGGAGTGGTTCAGATTTACTGTGATCCTCTTCCTTATTCTAAACAGAAATTTGGATTCACGCTGTCTCTTCTTACAAGATTATTTCTGAACAGGTCTGAGGAATGATGGAATGGAGATAAAAGCTGGAAAAATCACAACAAAACTGGTCTCCTTTGTGGCCTCAACTGGGTCTTTCAGAATAGCCAAGATACAATCATTGTTCTCCTAAAAAAAACGTTGAAGGGTTCTTATGAAAGACCTGACCATTGTTCACAAAGCTGTTGCTAAATCATAACAAGCAGCCCCTTACGTGACAGAAGGATTAGAAAAAATAAATTTATGAGGTCAGAGCTTGGAAAAAATTGGGAATGAAAGTGGGAAAGATCCCACTTTTGAAGGTGCTCAACACCACCAGTTTACCTGACTAAAAGCAGAAAAAGTGAAAAAAGGAACAGAGCAGAATGACCTTTGCAGGGAAACCACACAAAGGCCAAAGGGAAGAATAGAAAAAAAAAATTGCATATTATGAATGTTGGGGCCAGGTCAAAGTGCACCAAGGGCTGCAAATGTCTGCTGAGTCATTCTGCAATCAAAACGTGTGACCAGAAGAGTGACAAGGACAGAACTCCCCCTTATCCTTGGATTGAACCCACAAATCAGCAGGTCTGGTTGGAGAAAGGAAACCTCTCGGCCAAGAGACCAAGTACAAGAGACTGAGAAAGCAAGAACGAGCTCTCCCTGGAAGGAAACCAGCGCGTACCTTTTCTGCGATGCCATTCTCTGTAGTATAGATGGCCATCAACTCTGTGTCTTCTGTGTCCTGATCAGTGCTGGATGTTGCTCCACCATTTATCACAACCTTAAAACCAAAACAAAACCAAGAAACCCAAGTTCTTAAACCAAACGTTTTCTCTGCAGTCACACCTCACACCACTCGGCTCTCTCCTCTGGTACTTGACATCTGCCTTTGACATTTCCAGAAGACATCCCAAGCACGGCCAGCAATCGCCCAGCACGGCGAGGGACGCACAGCAACTCAGCAGATACCACCCACGGCTCCTCAAAGGCTGAGCAGTGCCAGCTGAGGGTGAAGGGACCCCACAGCAGGGTGACTGGAAGAGTACAACAGAAGGATGCAACTGGAAATCTGAATAAGTGAAAGACAAGCAAACATTTCCTTGCTGTCACCTGGAACTCAGGACATGCCAGGGGCTGGTGCATCCTGCAGCACGACAGCGAGTTGTTCCACGCACAAACCGCCTGGGGCTGTGAACAGCTCTGCTGTGGAGCACGCACGTGAAATAACTACACAACATAACTGGCTGTGTTCATAAATAAAGAGTCACAAGTGGCAAAAGAGGTTTGACAGACTTCTTGTGGAAATAAAGGTTTTGTACGACACGACTGGAACAAAGCATCATTAACTGATTCACACCGAGCGCGGCTGCGCAGCGCCCGGATGCGGTACTTACAGGCAGGGTGAAAAAGGTGGGGTGTTTAGACTCATCTTCATATTTGCCTTCCGTTGAGCCTCCCGCCTCCACCGACTTCGAAGTCGTGTTCTTACCAATCCCCATCGTTTCCAGGATGTCCAGGACTTGCATACAGGACCCAAGCAAATGTTTCTGGGATGACAGGCCAAGCACAAATTCTTAATTCAAAAGCAACGCCTCCAGAAATTACAGAAATGCTCAGAAACCCAGCTGGGACATCAGGGTTGCTTTTTTAAGTATCATCAGCATCAACGGCACCTAGAATTTAAGAGAGAAATTAATGTTTTCTTGATTACCTAAGATTTATGCACAAACACACCTGCCCCACTGCCTTGGTTCCCTCTCACGCTCATGACTCACCAATTCTTACCATTGCTTTTCGATTCAATAACTACCAGATTCCCACTTAAATATAAAGCTGGCTTGGGATGGGAATACCATGATTATTCTCTCATTCTTCTCTTGTGGTCTCCGTGGAACCATGAAAACTCAAGTTTGTTTCAATCTCACAGGCCTTTCTGCAGAATTTTTGGGAACAAAGCAGGCCTGTACCCCAGCTAGGCAGGGAAACAGCACGGCTCACTACTGAATTCCCAATGCAAACAACACTTGTGCTTCTTCAAGGACTTTTCAGTTTGTACTTACTTACAAGTTCACCTCTGCATAATGAAATCCTTCCTTTTAAACCAACTTATTTTAAATAAAAAGCACGCAGGAAGCTTGGACTGGATGGACAGTGATGCACACCTAAGCCCCCATGAGCCTACTGCAGACAGACAGAAGCAGCCCTTTCTGATGAACACCCTTACCTGAAATCATCCCAGTTCTACAAGAGACATTCTGTCTGATGATGCTGAAGCAACAGCTTCAGGATAAAACTGCATTTGCATCAGGATCACTACTGTTCTGGCACAGGAACAATCGCACAGCTTACTGGTTCCCTTTGGTTTTCCCAGACAGGACTCTCCAGTAGAGCTTTCATAGAATTATAGAATAGTTCGGGTTGGAAGGGACCTCAAAGCCCATCCAGTTTCAACCCCCGCCATGGGCAGAGACCTCTCCCACTAGACCAGGCTGCTCAAGGCCCCATCCAACCTGGCCTTTAACACCTCCAGGGACGGGGCCTCCTCATTGTGAAGAATTTCTTCCTAATGTCTAATCTAAATCTTCCCCTTTCCAATTTAAAGCAGTTCCCCCTCATCCCATCACTCCAGGCCCCTCTAAAAAGCCCCTCCCCAGCTTTCCTACAGGCCCACTTCAGGTACTGGAAGGCCACTATGAGGTCCCGCCAGAGCATTCTCTTTTCCAGGCTGAACAACCCCACCTCTCTCAGCCTGTCCTCACAGCAGAGGTGCTCCAGCTCTTGGATCATCTCTGTGCCCTCCTCTGGACCCGCTCCAACAGTTCCATACCCTTCTCACACTGGGGATTTGTTTTCCCACATTTGCTCCTTAAATGATACCTGTCAGGCCACGGTCATTCACACTTTTGCCATTTCCCATACTGAATAACATGAATTAAGAGATCTGAACCTAAACTTCCCACAGGACAGCGCAGAAAATTCTGCAGCCGATGGTTACTGAGCTTCATAAAAGCAAGCGCAGCTCAGGTGGCTGTGATGAAGCTCAGCTCCAGAACAAGCAGATGATGGAACCTGAAAAACTGACTTTGCAAAATCCTATCAAGTGAAATGTTCTGCAAAACCAGGAACACATTCAAGCAGCAAAACCCACTGCACACTGGTGTTACTTCAAATGCAAGTTAATAACGTTTTCAATCTCATTGCTAGTGGTGAAAAGGCAGCTCGTGGGCATTCAAAAACACAGTTATGTACATAGGAGAAAGAAAAAAAGTAGGGTTTGGGTTTTCCTTAAGCCTCCTTTCCAAACTGCTGCTCAGGAAAATCCCAACAGTTTGAACATCTCCTGTAATTGCAATAACTGTGAAACCTGAGAAACCCTTCTGCTAGGGGCAATTGAGGACTGTTTGAAAAACAACCGAGTACTAATATTTTAGAAGCTCTTAATAGCTAATTGCCCATTTGCTAGAAAATTCTGGTTACCTGAGGTGAAGGAGATATTAATCTTTCAAAGTAATGTAACTTTTCGAGAGAGAATATATACATACATGAGAAATACTGCTTGGACACCAAGATGCCCTGGAAGAACTCCTAATTAAATTGAAAGAGGCAGCAGGGCCTTCAAATAAGGGTTTAATTAAGACTTGTTTTTTAAATATTAAGATAGGGTAATTATTTCTCCCTTGAATTTCAGGCTGAAGAGGATGACTAGTTAGCCACACTCTTCTGAAAGAAACGTACTCCTGTTTCTACAATCCCCACAATTCCAGGCAAAACTCTGGCAGCTTTAAACCAGTTTGGCTGCTCCTAAGTTCGTGCACAGATACCTGGCAATACCTCCTCAAATCCTCAGTGGTCTCCAAGTTGCCTGTGCAGGTCTGAGGCAACATCAACAGGTCTGAGGGGTCAGGGATCGGTACCAGTTAAAGGTTGGGGACAGTTTTAGGGGTTTTGTTTGCTTTTACTGTAGAAGCACAAGGGTTCTTTTTTCAAAGCACACAATGGAAAAAAAAGAAAAGAATCTGCCTTTTGCTGTCAATGCAGACATATTTTATTCTCCAAGAAAATCAGCGATGGAGACAGGCAGTTTACTCTGGCAGCTTTATCATCTCAGATTGAAAAGGAAGAGGGAAAAGGCAGAATTGCACCTCCCTAACCAATGCAGCCGTGCCAATAAACCACCAGAGAGAGCATTAAACCAGCAGGGAACCTGCACGGGCATTCCAGCACCACAAACTGCTCAATGGGAAAGATGTCAGGATGCTGGAGAGTGTCCAGAGGAGGGCAACGAAGATGGTGAAGGGGCTGGAGCACAAGCCCTATGAGGAGCGACTGAGGGAGCTGGGGCTGTTTAGTCTGAAGAAGAGGAGGCTCAGGGGAGACCTCATTGCTCTCTACAGCTACCTAAAAGGAGGTTGTAGTCGGGCAGGGGTTGGTCTCTTCTCTCAGGTGACCAGTGACAGAACTAGAGGGCATGGACTCAAGCTTCATCAGGGAAAGTTTAGACTTGATGTCAGGAAAAAGTTCTTCACTGAAAGGGTGATTGGCCATTGGAATGCACTGCCCAGGGAGGGGGTGGAGTCGCCGACCCTGGAGGTGTTTAAGGGGAGACTGGATGAGGCACTGAGTGCCATGGTTTAGATGATGGTTGGTGTTAGTGTTGGGTTATAGGTTGGACTTGATCTCAGAGGTCCTTTCCAACCTTGTGATACTGTGAAACTGTAAAAGACAAGGCCATGTAACCCTATTTTACTTCCCATTGCTCAAAGAAGATGTGATCATTCCTTGGCAATCGTTCTTGAGAATCACATCAGGAGCCTTTGATCACCCTGGGCTGATTGCTGAGAGCTGGAACACAACAAGCAGAGCGATGGTGTTTGGATGAGGGTTCCCAGATGATGACAAACAAGTAACCCCAAACTAACAAGCCTGTTAATAGCCTTGTCTGCTGCTTTTGCTGGAGCGTGTGGTTGGGTGCACTTGCACACACCCCCAAACACTGCAGGTCCACGTGCCAGTGCAAGGAAAACACATTTCCAAACTCTTCTTGCTTCTACTCAACAACTGAACTGGCACTGAATGGCACAGAGGGTAATCAGAAATTTATAGAATACTTTTGTTCTGCCATCAGAAGCGTCAGATCGAAACAGAAATCTTTAGGCAGCAGGAGGTCAGGTTATCTGAAAGGAATCCTTCTTTATCAGAGCTCATCCCACCAACTGAGCGTGGCTGAACAAAGTGACTCAGACATTTTATAGCCCTTCTTAACAAATCTAACTGATTAGAAGCTGGAAAGTCAGGTGAAAAGAAACAAAACTCGCTCTATAGCAGCTCGGTACACACAGTATAAGGAATTATCTGCTGCCTTGGATCAAATGGGAAGCCTGGAAGTGAAATTTCCACCAGGATACTGATTAACATTCGCATCTCTCCGTGCACCAAATTATCTTTGGTGCTCATACATGATTAACCCAGGAAGGCCGAAAGCTGACACAGGTTCACAAAGCTTCAGGTAAGATCAGTATCCACACAGAGAGCTGAGTGCCAGGGACAGCTCAGGTGCAAGTTTGCAGGATCACACAGTGCTTTGGGTTGGAAGAGACCCCAAATCCCATCCAGTTCTAACAACCCTGCCATGGGCAGGGACACCTCCCACTGGATCAGGGGGCTCCAAACCCCATCCAACCTGGCCTTGAACACCTCCAGGGATGGGGCAGCCACGACTTCTCCGGGCAACCTGTGCCAGGGCCTCTCCACCCACATTTCCTCCTAAAATCTTATCTCAATCTCCTGTAAAATCAATCAGTGTAAAATCAATCCCTCTCATGCTATCCCTGCACTCCCTGATAAAGAGTCCCCCTCATTTTGAAGAATTCTTCCTAATCTCTCACCTTAATCTCTCCTCTTCAAATTTAAAGCCACGGGCCTCGTGCTATCACTCCAGGCCCTTGTAAAAAGTCCCTCCCCATCTTTCCTGGAGCCCCTTTCAGTCCTGGGAGGCTGCTCTAAGGTCTCCCCAGAGCCTTCTCCTCTCCAGGCTGAACAACCCCAACTCTCTCAGCCTGACCTAATTAATATGGGGGATGCTCCAGCCCTCGGACTATCTTCATGGCACCCTCTGGACCCATCCCAACAGATCCATGTCCTTCCTGTGCTGAGGACCCCAGAAGTGAATGCAGGGCTCCAGGTGTGGTCTCACCAGAGCGGAGCAGAGGGGCAGAGTCCCCTCCCTCGCCCTGCTGTTCCCAGTTCTAATGCAGCATAGGATACGGTTGGCTTTCTGCAAGTGCACATTGGTGGCTCGTGTTAAGCTTCTCATCCCTCAGCACCCCAGGTGCTTCTCCTCAGGGCTGCTCCCAATCCATTCTCCTCCCAGTCTGTAATTGTGTTTGGGATTGCCCTGACACAGGGGCAGGACCTTGCCCCTGGCCTTGTTGAACGTCACGAGGCTTGCATTACCCCACCTCTCCAGCCTGTCCAGGTGCCTCTGGACTCATCCCTTCCCTCCAGTGTGTTGACAGCACCACACAGCCTGGTACCACTGGCAAACTCCCTGAGGGTGCCCTCAATCCCACTGTCCCTGTCTGTGATGAAGATGTTAAACAACACCGATCCCAATACCGACCCCTGCGGAACGTCACTCGTCACTGGTCTCCCCTTGGACATTGAGCTGTTGACCACAACTCTTCCAGTGCAACCATCCAGTCAATTCCTTATGCACCGAGTGGTCCATCTCTCAGATCCATGTTTAGAGACAAAATCCATTTAGAGATGAGGACGTAGAGTGTGACAGTGTTGGATGCTTTGCACAAGCCCAGGTAGATGATGTTGGTTACTCTTCCCTTATCCACAGACACTGGCCAACAAATCCATCAGGCACGATACGTCCTTCGTGAAGCCACGCTGGCTGCCACCAATCACCTCCTTATTTTCCATGTGCCTCAACAGGGCTTCCAGGAGGATCTCCATGACCTTGCCAGGCAGAGGCAAGACTGACTGGTTCATAGGAGGAAAACCCTCCCAGGCAAGCAAAGGTCACTCTTCAACACACTTGCCTCTTCTCTGACACACACATCCCCTTCCAGATGCGGTACCAGTGGACAGGACACAAAGCAACAGGACTGCCTGGTTTGACACAACCTGGTAGTTCTCACATTCTCCCATTTTCATGACTACTGACACCACATTTTCTAATTTACCAAGGACACTCTTACTCTGCATTAACAAGTTACAGTGCATTTCAAAGTTCACTGAAAGAAAAAATAGACAAAAACCATCAGACATGGAGATGTCCAAGGCAAGACTTTAATTAAACATGCTTTCCTTTTTCTTCCTGCAGCTTCTGCCTGCAAGTCATTACTCTGGAACCTCTACCACAGATAAAAATGTTCACTGAAGAACACCACAAAGGTTTTCCTACACAGAAATCTGCCCATATGGCAAGACAGGCTGCATGAAAAGCTGATGTTTCAGAAGATACCAAACTGCACACAGGTCTGTCTAAAAAATAACTTCAAAACTTCTCTCTTAGTAGATTCCAGAGTTAACTTGGGCAGGACAGAAGATACACATATCCATAAAGACCTTATTAAAATAGAAAGAAGAAATGGTCCATTAACCCCATTCAAGGCAATTGTAACATATATGTCTTCCCCCCTAGCATGTGTTGTTTCCTTTAAAAGCATCAACTGCTGTAGTTCTTGGCTGAACCACACTAAAAACAGTCCCTGCTCTTTCCTACCAGCCTGAGAACACCTGAAACAGCTACAAAAGATAACTAAAAAAGAAAAAAACTCAGATCTGCTGTGACAGCACCATCTCTACAGAGCTGTGTTTGAGGGCCTTTAACATTTGAATCCAGAGCCTGGTAAAGCAGGAGCTGGGGAAACCAAAACCAGTCTGACTTCCAGGCTGCAGCGCTTGGGGCAACAGGGGTGGTTTGGGCTTCTCTGTTTGCTTGGGTTGTTTTATTTTAAAACAGTTTGTCAGGTGCTGTCAGACTGGCAAACAATGCTGTCCTCAGGATGTATGGTCAGTATCACAGAGCTCCTGGAGGTCAACCCTTTCAAAAATGCTTAGCCCAGACCTCATATTCCCCCGTGACTGTCACGATGACTTTCAACTCTGAAAATGACTGTTTTCCCAAAGTGTAGGAATGACAAAGCATTTTTCCCCAGAAGCTTTCAGAAGGGATGCAGCTCTCACTACTTCCTCATTTGCCAAACTCAAACCAAAAAGTTCCTAAAACCATGAGTCTCTCTCCACATTCCAACTGGATCTCAAATTTCTATCAAACTGAGCCAGGCCCACCATATAAAGACATCAGCCAAGATATTCCAGACTTTCCAGACTGATTGCCCAGCTGCACTGAGAGGACAGAAGAGAGCTGATCCTACATAAGGCAGCTCAGATAAACATGAGCAATGGGCCTAAAGTTTGAACACAGCCTAAGAGACCTGATTTACTGCTTTGCATGGTTGGGCCATAACATTTTAGAAGTGGCATTAGGTCCCCTAAAATCCCAGCCAGAGGCTGCTGGGCAGTCACACTGCTCTATAAAACAGTTTTACTGCTCTATAAAGAGGCAGAACTGTCTGCAAAGACAGGAGTTGGCTACCTTACGGTCTGTATTGCTTTCCTACACATGCTGGGTTCTGCTGGAGGGGGTCTGGGACACAAGTAAACCAGATGGGGAAAGAGTTAAAAGGAGAATCCTCGCCAGTTGAAAAGGGAAGAGCACTCCCTCCTATCTCTTAGCACAGCAGAAGTGTCAAACAGAACTAACTAGTTCGTACCTGTGGTCCCCTCCTCTGCATCTTGACCGTGGAAAATCAGGAACTGACCTACATTTGGTGCTCTCAGACTGCTGTGCAAGGGAAATATTCGTTAAGGAAGCACAACAGGCGTGGTTACAAAACCAGCTGGCAAGGAAACAGGACATTCTTCAGAGCACACTGATGGAAAAGCTCCCGGGAGCGCTACTGTAGGTGCCACCTGGGAGGAACACGGCCGAGGACAGAGCGGGGTCAGATCCAGCCCAGGACCTGCCTGGCATTTACTGATGGTTGAAGAGCCAAGAGAGCTCTGTGCATACACAAAGGAGAACAGAATCAAATTAAGGCGACAGCTTAATTACAATCTTCAATTTATTATTTGTAATTAGCTGTCAGACTCATTTGAATTACAACTTTCTGCTGCAAGCAGAGATGATAGCTCAGCCAGAAACTGTCCAACCTCATATCAACTGAGGTCAGCTTCACCTCAACTTTAAATAAATTCAAACCACGGCAGGTGAATAACCTGAACTGCAGCAGCACATCTGGAGTTTCCCCAACCACAGTCTCAAGCATGTGGCATCTCTGAAACTCGGGACAGGAGGTGTTTAAATACAAATCAAGGCATCCTCTGTCTGAGATTACATTTTTGCAACAGACACATGACAGATATGGAAAGGGACCAGGACATCCTGCACAGCAGGGTATTTAATTGTTAAAATGTACAAAGTCTGATCAGGAGATAAACCCAACTTCTGGAAAAGGCACGCTGTGGACGGCTGAACATGAACTCTCAGCTACTGTAGTGTTGGACAGCCATAAAGAATTTAAGTCAGTGATCAGTTAGTTTAACAAAGTGCACTCAGGCCAAGCACTTAACATTGCTCTGCAGCACTAGGGATGGGTTAAAGAGAAGCTGCAGGACAAAGCTGCCAGCTGATGGTCACCCAGAGACACAGCAAAGAGGGGAGGGCAGACACAGGGCTCAGGGTGGCACGAGAGTATCCAGGGAGAGGCAGGCGGTTACAGAAGGCAGCAGGACGGATGCCAAGAAATCAGGTAAGTTCTGAAAGAAACTCCTTCACCAAAACACTGCATCAAACTGATGAGGGAAACACAAGTACTTCTTGTAGTACAAGACCAGCAACGCAGACGATTAAGGGATTTTGTGAAGGCTTCAAATAGACAAGTTTACTTACAGGGTACAGCCACCCCCAGTCAGATACACAATTCCATAGAAAGGCAGGGCAGTTGCCAGTTAATTACACAACAGCAGGTTTCTCCAAACTGCTACTGGCTCTCATTACACCCATCACCTAAAGAACCTGTATGGATTTCATGCCACTAAGGTACTAAAACTAAAAGACTCCTCTTCCTGTTATCAGAACCACGATACCTGCTGTGCAACAGTTGGGACCCACAAGCACTGCGTCAGAGGAGATTCAGGTTGGATATTAGGAAAAGGTTCTTCACTCAGAAGGGTGGTGGAGCACTGAACAGCTCCCCAGGGAAGCAGTCACAGCACCAAGGCTGACAACATTCAAGAAGCATTTGGATGACACCCTCAGACACACAGTGTGAATGTTGGGTTTGTCCCATGCACAGATGGGAGCTGAACTCAATGATAATTGTGGTTCCCTTCCAACGCAGCTGATTCTGTGAAGCACTGAGGTTTGTATTTCTACGTATCCTCACTTCTACAAGCCCCAAGTTATGCTATTTTTAATACTAGAAGATCCTTAGAACAAGTAACCTTTGCTACTCGAAGGTGTCCAAAAAGTTACTTAATGTTTTCCTACAAAGCAAAAAGGCCTTCCCCATTTCAAAGAGCTCATCTACACAGATCTCACCAAGTTTGTTTTATATATATATATATTTATATTTATACATAAAGCCCAACAAGTGCTGAGAACGATGCAACCAAAGCACTGTCTGCAGACCTGCACCCACGAATTCAAGTGCTTCAGAGTGCTGGCCACAAATCTTGCATCTCAAGATTGGCACTCGTGCGCCCCATAAACTGTTCCAGATCCATGGGTGTTCCTGAAGGGCTGTTTTCAGCCTTCCAGGGGATTCTGGCCATTTTATAGAAGTGAAAAGAGTGCTTAATCTGCTGCTGCTACATGTAAAAACCATCTTCCTACCTTGGCCCTAAGCAGAGCTTGTCTTCAGGTGATTTTAAAACTGAGCCTCTTCAGTCCAAAATATTCCTGTGATTTGTCTTTATCAGGTGCTTCTGGCACCTGGAGCTCCTTCCCATGAAATGAAATTGCACTGGAATGTTACCATATCCTTAAATGCTACAGAAGATTATCCCCCTCCGCTCAAGAGCAAACTACATCCATGCAAATTCAAAGAATCATCAAATCGCTTGGTTGGAAAAGACCTTTGAGATCATCAAATCCAACTGTAAATTCCTAACGCAACACTTCACAAAAAGGCAGCGTTGCCCTTCACCTGCAGCAGAGTCAAAACACTGCAGATTTAAACATGCAATAACATGTTTTAAAAGACAACAGCTGACGGGCACTTTAAGAAGTTTCAGTCCCGTTTCACACTTCGCTTCCAAGTATCTTCAAAGCACAAACATATTTTTTCTTGGTAGGCACTAATGAATTTTTAAGTAGATGGTATTTTGACTGCCATCCAGAACTGTGCCTGAACAACTGACCAGTGCTATTAGGGCATGCCTAAACAAAGACACACAGCAGTTACGCTGAGCTCAAACCTGCCGTTGAGCTAAAGCATATTAGCTAAATCTCATTAATGTCCTGTGTGAATGAGCTTGTCGAGAAGAAGACTTAAATCCAACTGAATGAGATGCTTAACAAAGGATCTCACAGCTTTCAAAAACTATGTCTTTGGTTACGCCAGCTACGAAAAAAGATCTTGTTTCAGCTGTGGTTCTAAATAAAAATATCCAAAATAGGAGCATTTACAGTCAGCACAGGTCAAGCTGAACATGCATTTGGTCAAAATCACTTCTGGTCCAGCTGTTCCTGGCTTTCCTTCACCCCCTTACTGTCTCGTTTTGCTGTTCCAGCAGGCAACAGCTCTGCCAGCTCCGTGCAGCGTGCGTGCCGGCCTCCGCAGGAGCGCCCACCGCTCTGCATTAGCAGAGCCCTGCTGAAGAGCAGAACAACAGAAGCAATATGAGATTACATTTCAAAGAGCAGCAAGTAGAATCCAGCAGATAACAGTTTTACAGCTTGACATCAAGGGACCAATAGCAGGTCACACCTGCAGTGCTCTCCAGATAGCACTGCTGCACAGTAACTAAAACCAACAGTGCTCACTGCTCTCTACAAACCCCATCACCACTGAAGAGCCTTGCCTGCCGTACAGCACACCTCTTGCTGTTCACGGGACACATTAACTTGATTTATAACAGCACACAGTCCCCACAGTGTTCCTGCAGAGCATTAATAACCTCAGAATTCAGATGTCTCCCCGTTATGATGGATGTTAATACCCCATTCATTAAACTCCTTCACGGCACTCAAAGCGGCCGGAGCACACACCGGTGCTTTTCTCGGCTTGCTTTGCACTTCACTTAGCACTTTGATGAAAGCTACTTTTTTTCCAAGACCTTAATCATATTAAATGAAGGTGAAGTTAGAGATTCATCTAGGAAAAATTCCATTTATAAAGGAAATCGGGGTAAAGTGCCAACTTTTCCAACTCTGAACATGAAGCTCCTTTCCAAAGGCTTCGACATCCCTACGCCTGATGCTGAAACAGCTCCTTGCTGAAAAAGAACAATCTTCATCCAGTAAGCAATATGAAACCAGTAACTGATCACACACTTGAAAACGTTTACACTGAGTTGACCTAGGAGGTTTGTCTTGAAATAAATATTTCTCTTCCATTTAATGTAACGTAATAAAAGACTAGGAATCCGAGGAACTTTTAAAAATAACCAAGATGATGTACTTTTGCAGTCAAACATTTTAAAAATCTCATTTTTACTATATAAACCTCATTGGAGGAATTTATACGGAAGCCAAAGTTCACAGGTAAACAGGAAAGAGGTTTAATACTTTGAAGTCTCTCTTTATAGCAATAACTTTTAGATGAAAAATTAAATCTTGTTATTAAAAACCTCAGTTTGTAAGGTTTAAACTCTTTTAGTTAACAATGCCCGTGGTAAAGCAGCTGGAGTTTTGCAGTCATCCCCCTCGGCAGCTGAGTTCAAAGCAGCTCTTACCTCCAGAAACCTGGACCAACCTCTAGAGCCCGTGCCAGGCAATTCCTCCGCCGCCGCGCTCCCAGCCCGTGCTCAGTGCAGCAGCCCGAGCCGCACGCCACAGCCTGGAAGGATGCAGAGATGCTGAAGGAGGATTTTTATAATCTGGTTGGGCTCACTACATTGTATAACTGCACCGTGTCCAATCACAATCCCTGTGCATTACACAACGGCTGGAATGCAGGAAGACACCTCACGGTTACAAACTGTTACTACACGCCTGGGCCGTAGTTACGAGAAGTGAGCTAACGGACAGCCTGAGTAACAGCGTGCACACACACCAACCCCAACCCAGAGCTCCAAGTGCTTTACACAACCCGCAATGCCACAGGGAGAAAATCCAGCCAGGCCTCCCAAAATTCAAGTTGCATAAATATTTACATGCCTGACTCCCAAGAGCTGTAATCAGGATTGGGATTTTCTCCACCCAGGTTGCATTTCCATACGCCTCCGCTGTGCAGCTTGCAGGGAAATATTTTTTTTAGTGATCAGCCAGCTTGAGAGAGGTCCCTGATTGCAAAGCTCTGTTCTGGAAGGTTTAGCAGCCAATAACCTGACCAAGAACTGCAAACACAACACAACTTGTGCTGGGCTCATCCATTTTCCTACCAGAAAATGCTGCATAAAAGTGATGCTGAGGCCACAGAGCAAAGTGAGATGGAAAGGTAGGCAAGAACAGAAGTGAGAGACTTGAAACAACAAAACCCATCAACTAACCTGCAGTCCTTCCACATGGATCTGTTCTCCTCTCCTAGAACGACCTCTCTTTCTGCAGGAGGACAGCATTGGCCTAAGGTTGCCCTCACACTTCCAAACATCCCCTTGTAACCTGTTGCATCAGAGCCCCTGCCTCAAGTCATCACTTGCCATCAGGACTGTTCCCCTTCCCCAATGAGGGAACAACTGTGCAACAACCCCTCCAAACACACCAACACCTGCAGTACTAATGAGACACCATCACTTCTACAGCCAACACCACAAGTGATAATTGAACAGGCCAACCAGAAAGCAGCTCCCAACCATCAGCCACTGCCTACATTTACAGGCAGCGTCTCCAGTACTTGAGCCTAACAGGGAGCCAGCCAAGGGCACAGCACTGGAGGGCAGAATGATGAGCTCGCTTTACCCAAAATGCACCTTTTGAACCCAAAGCTGTGAAGGGAAAGGCAGGCCAAGGGCGCTGTCCCTGTGCTCCACAAGAGCCAGCCTGATGCATGTTTAAGTCTGTCATCAGCTCCCAGAGCTTGCTTAATTGTCAGGACGCGAAAGCCTTGGATCATCAGATCAGAAGCAGCATGGGCTTGTCCTCGCATCAAAGAGCCAACTGCTGAACAGGGTGAGTTTAACTGAAAGCTGACACTTGTGACGTGCAATTCTCTTTATTCATCACTCACTAAGAACGCAGGGAAGAAAGCAAATTATCTCCACTGATGATTTTATGCAATGAGTGCGTATACAAAAACCACACTGTGTTCCAGCATTTAATTGCCACTGTAAAGAGATGAAGTTTCCTCTTCCACTTGCTCCTTTTCCAATGCTTTAGTTTGCTCTTCTGATTTCCAAATATTTTCAAAAACAGAAGCTTCATCTGATTTCAATATGGAGAAAGCTTACAGCCCTTAACGCCAGCATCACCATATCTTAAGTTTTAAAACCACACAATATAAACTGCTGCACCACAAGCCCTCAGAGCACCTGTGGGATTTCTCACCTACTACAATTTTGGGGAATACACTGGAAATTATTTCAGATTCAAAGTATCTGATGCTCTCACGGAGAGCTACAGGACTGGGTGATCAATGGCAAGCAAAAAACATAAGATTCTGACAGAAATACGCCACTTTCTATTTTACTCCAATGTCCAGAAAGACTTTTTTTAAAAACAAAATAGATCAGGGCCCCAAATGCTGCTCACCCTGAAAACCAAAGTTCAAAGTGTAATTGAGTTCAATGCAAGTAATTACTTAAATATCCACTTAAACAAGACTTGCGTATTTACTTTACAGTTAAGACAAATTGCTCTGAAGTTCATCACCAGTGAATGGAGAATTTCATCATTCAAATGATTTATTTCTGATTACTCAGTGATTTAGTTCAAATAAACCACCTACTGCTTTGGATGCCTTCACTCCAAGCCCAGCTCTGTGACAAAAGCCTGGGCAGATGGACCCGAGCAACCTGTGATTACAACTCCCCACAGTGAACAGCTGTTTGATCCCTGCCACGCTTGGGATGAACGTTAATTCCAGATAGAACTCTTGTGACTACTGTTTCAAGACAGTGGGATATTTCAAGACAGTGCATCTCCAAACTTCATAATCCTGTGAAAGACAGGCAGGAGCAAACAGATGTGAAGCCCCACGTACTGCTGCACTTTACTGATGGAAGTGGAGTCACAGGAGACAACCTGTGTTGCTCTGCCTCTTCTGATTATCTACCACTTCTGATTATCAGGAGAAGATCCCAGAGTTTGCCCTCTTCTCAGAGATAAAGTGCTTAGCTTGGGGGAACATTGGTACTTGAGAGAGCTCCAGCCACACTGTGAGGATCTGCTGTCAGACACACACCAGAAACCAATGGGTAACTTTAGGCAAGGTTCTGAGTTTGGATATTTGCTCAAAGCCATCCTCCCCAGTTTTGCAGCACCCAGAGTCAGTACAAAATCCTTCTTTGAAGTCACCTATTTCCACTGTGTTTGTGTACAGGGACAGCTCACACTGGTTATCTCGTGTGATCAAAACTTGATAACAACATAACCCAGGGACCACAAACACCTGGGAACTAAGCCTCTCCTTCAAATCTTCATGTATTGCCAGGTAATAACAAGAAAAACACACAGTACAAAGGCATGTCTGATGCAGGCACTGAAAAACTGTTCAGAGGAGGCTCTCTGTTTCACAACTTGTCTAAAATAAAACTAAGCCTGTTCCAGCACAGCGGGTGCCTCAAACATTCAGCTGCTGCAAGGTGCCCTCCTCAGAGCGTTGCCATTTGAACAAGGCACAGCTCCTTTGCAAGGACATCCTGTTTCTTGGGAAGGGTGAGGCGTGGGATGTCTCATTTATGACGGCCAGATGAGTCTTCTGACTACATTTTATTAACAATCTCTTCATTTACTAAGTATTCTTCCTACCAAAGCCATAACAGATAGGTAATCTGTTAGATCAGACTCCCATGCACACCTTCCAGAACACACTTAACATAACACAGCAGGTACCTGAGAACAGCATCACAAATCAGCAGAACAAACAGATCCGCCACCACCCACAGCCCGGGACAGCAGAAACACTAAGCCATTAAGTTTGATCTTATAGAGATATTTATAAATCCACTGAATTATAAATTCCTTGAAAAAGCACTTACCGGAAGATGTGCTTTATCATGAAAACATCTACTCCTCTCTTCCCTAGTGCTGTATCAAATATACACAAGGAATTACTGAAATGGCTGTGAAAGCTCACTATTCAGTGAGAAATGCATGGCTCTGGGTACCACCTTGGTGATTCAGGCCATACAAATGCACATCCCTCTCACTCAACAGAAGGGATACCTGGGACAGCACTACATGTATTCCACTTTTCCAGTTTGAGGACGAAATGCTTTGTGTCCAGCTTTTCTTCTCAAACCCTGAAACAAGGCACAGCTCGTTCTGCTGTTCCTCAGAACCTGCCCTGCAACTCTGAGAATACTTGTAAGAAAAATATAGAGTGTGAGATGTACCTCAAAGCAGACCAATGGTTCTTCTACATAAAAAAGTAATTGTGAGATGGAAGTGCCTTTTAAAGCACCCAAGGCTGGTTTCTGGGCAAGAAATAAGAAAGCATTTTCAAGGGAAAACACCAAGAGATTAGTGAAGCCAAAGCTGTACATTCACAGGCACAGATCAAAGTGCTTCCAAAATTAAAGGAGGAGGAATGTGCTTTTGGTGACCTGCTATTGTAATCATGTCCATAAAATAAGTCAGACATCTTTCCTGGACCTCCAGGAATGTTTGTAATTAAAGGCAAAACCTCAAATACTTTTTCTGACAAAAGTAATACCTGTTTGTTGATCAACACCGCATCAGTCAGGGTTGCTGACTGCAGCCCTCAAAGCATCACTACCTTCAAACACTCACAGATGCCTGGGGAAACAGTCAACTTCAACACACCCTGAGAAGAGGACAGTACAGAGCCTGACAGCTCAGCTGGGGAACAGCACACACCAGACTGAATAAGCCCGAGCACTCAACAACCCTGCACGTAAGGAGGAACTCTACAGTCAGACATCACATCTGTGACTTCAGTCTCTTCATGTCTCACCTCCAAAGCATATCCCAGGTACACTCATGGGTTCCAGCTCAACAGCCTGGACCTATCCACCACCACAGATCACAAAATGAAGTGGACATGCAAATTTTATCTGCTGATGTTACTTGCTAAAGTTGCTGTTTTGTAATGTTTTGGCATTATCTTGCTGTTACCATCTAGCTATCACACCCACATTTTAGCTTTCTTTCTTATTTTTGTGCTGCAAATAGTTTCAAAAGTGTGGGATAAATCTCCATACAGAAAGAAACAGCAGACTGATCTTGCTGCAGGCTGCACATAGAAAATGGGAAGTTCCATCCTTTGGCTGAAGTTGCCATTATTTTCATTTTCTGAAGGCAAAACATGTTTATAAAAAAAGTGTTTACACGGTTTTGCATTCAATATGCCATTTGCTCAGGTGCCCCAAACCAGTGAGCTGCCAGGCCAGCAACTTCAGCTGCAAGAGGAGATGTTTTAATGCAAGGGACACCAGCAAAGCACTGCACTTGTGTTCAGCCAGCCCAGCACCACCTCCAGCTCACGGCAAAAGTAGTTTCCCAGCGTTGCCCAACGACAGCTCCAAGCAGCCGCAGCTCCTCTGCCCACCAATCCCAACCCCCACCATCTGAAAAGAAAAAAGCCCTTTTAATCTTCAAAGCATGGCCACAAGTCAATCTCCAACTTAGCACACTTTTTAATTTTCTTTTTAATTACCCAGCTGGGAGAGCTATGCCCTCCCTGCTCACTGACCTTTCATTCCTTCAAGCTTATTTCAAGAAATCTTTCCTGGGAATAATCAGCAAATTTATGCCACTTGCAGAGGAGCTGTTTCAAGGTTCCCTGGCACTGAGGGGGAGAGACAGCACCATTCTTGGTGGGCTTTCGTGCAGGCATCCTTTGCTGTGTTACACAGCACCCTCAGTTCTCCTGGCTTCAGACTGCTGCGAGCGCAGTCCCACATCTGCCCAAACACCTTCCCAGAAGTTGTCACCGTGCTGGGTTTGAGAGCTGCCGAGTCCTTATGTGGAGCCAACCCCCAAAACAGCAAGACAATTCCTTTCTGCTGGAAGTGGCAAAAAGTAGGACACAAGCAGATCACCTATTATTGCTGCAAAACAATAACAGGTGCTGTTGATAATTATACTAGCAACCAGAGATGCTATTATTACTGCCAATAACTGTTGGCCAACTGTCCTATGAGTTCTGGTCACTGAGCATAGCTTGGTTTGCCACAGCTGAAGGGAAAAATTAAGTCATTATTGCCATTAATAATCTTTAAGTTAAACCAGCACTACTTACTCTCTGCCCACATCCTAAACAACTGGATGCAAACCTGCGCTTGATTACCACACATTAAGACAGCCAATTACTAATTTAATTTCACAATGAGCCTGGAAGTGTTTATAGAGATGGCTTGTGTTTAACCAGGCTTGCTGGTCAACTTCCCATATTCCTGGTTCAGGCAGCAGAGGTGAAAGTGTTCACAGGCACAGCGGTCACGATCCACTTCCTTACAGATGTGCACTTGCACACCTTGCTCACGGCTCCAGAAGCGAGAGCGACGCCAGCAGTGCAGCCCTCCAGCTCCCCAGGGACAATCAGCAGAGGTGGGAGGTAACCAGGACCTGTTGAAACCCAGCTGACAGCCAACCTGGACGTCAGGTAACACGTCACCCTGGAGAGATGCAAGATGTAACTCAGCCCAAGAGCTTTGAAGCTTTTTCTCCGTACGCAAGCGGTTAATTAGGAATGCGTTAAATATATATTAATGCATTAAATAGCCCTATAAACACAAAGCTGTGCTTGTACAAACCCTTTTCCAATTGAGGGGACAGAAATGGAATACTCCACATAATACCAAACTGATTGCTCAGGAAAAGCACAAAAATTTATAATATTTTGACAGTGTTCACATTCATTACAATAATATTTATGCCAGCTACAGTTTTCTGAAGGACAGCTATTTCTTTTCAGCAAGACATGCCTTTTCCAAAAAAAGTATTTTGGCAACACTCATTGGAACATGCTTTTTTGTGATTTTTGCCAGTAATCCAACCCTTTTTTAGCCAATACACTGTGGTTTCGAGACTGAATCTTACTGGTTTCTTCACCTTCAGGGCTCCCGTGCAGATGTCTGTATAGCACTACTTTAAGAAAAAATAATTGCAATTACTCTTACTTAATTGGCATTGCTTAAAACACAGGAATCCTTTGCTGCTACTCTTCAGTGAATTATCCTTTAGGCATACATTTTGCCCTCAAACAAAAATTTCCATTTGAATAATTAAGAGGAGCAAAGACCAATACAGACAGAGGCTCCTTTGAAAGTACCCACATGCTGCGTCTCCATAATAAATCCATTACCTGCCATTCAACAAAACATCAGCTGTCACAACAGCCTCCAGAACAAAACCAGTCATTAGACTCAGATCTCAATACACCCACGGTCTACATTTGGTAGGTTCAGAAAGCAAGGGACAGCACACCTTCATGGGACCATGCACCGACCAGTGAACCCTCACCGGAGCCAGACAGCCAAGGAGAGCTCAGAGAATGCCCTGAGTTTCAGCTTGTTAATACTGAGAAACCTAACAGAAGGGATAACAGGCAGTGCAACTTGATTCAACTGTGCCTCATTAGGCATCTTGATGAAAAGCATTAAATGTGTTTGATCCCTCCCAAAGAAGAGGAAGGCTCATTAGCAATGGGTGTTTGCAAGTACCCAGGGCCCGAGGTTATAGAAGCGCTTTCCCTCTCACAGGGGCTTTCTAGATCTGTTGGTAAGGGAAGGACCAGGAATCCCCTCCCAAAGAGCTCAGGCTTCCATCCTTGGCTTTTTCTGAGATTTGCAGACAAAACAGACAGACAACACACACGCCTGAACACCTGACTTCTAAGAGCTGACCCAGTTTACAGACCTCAGTAGGCAACCAGCAATCCCAGCAAACTCAAGCTGCAGGGCCAGTCGACACTAAAGATTATTTATAACCAGCCAGGCTTTCTGTTCTCTCTGATCTGAAATGAATGCACTGCAAATTGAGCTATTCCCATTCGTTTTTCAGTTTCCAGACAGAAAAACTAAATAATTGCACTTCCCACAACAAAAGCAGAACAGTTCATAGAATAGTAGAATCATAGAATGGTTTGGGTTGGAAGGGACCTTAAAGATCATCCAGTTCCAACCCCCTTGTCATGGGGGGCTGGGTCTTAGAAAAAGCTGCCCCTCCATCCATAGATTCTGTGTGTTTTAAAAGCATTTACAGGTAAGTGGGAATAAAAGACAGATAACCAGCAAGTATCTAAGTCTGAATAAACCAGGAAAGAGACATGCAAATTTGACTGATAACAACTATTATGCTCAGCATAATCTCCCAAAATTCAATACATAAAATTAAAGGTACCCATGTAAGAGCACACTTCTGATATTGGCAAACGATGGATAACTCTGGTTGTTCCCATGTCCCTGACACAGGACAGTACGAGAATCCTGCAATTATGTCTTGCAGGCCAAGCCTACAGGATAGGGACCTGGAGTTTTAATTTCTGTCTTGTCAGTCTTAATCCCAGTTATTCCTTTGGTTTGGCCTCCAGACACTGAAATCCTCATCAGGACACCATACTACCGAAGCTTTTATCAACAACTCCGACCTGTTAAAATAAGCAGATGCTTTGGGCATCAAGAACATCTCACTCAACTTTCCAAAACAATTCCTTTGTATTAAAAAAAAAAAAAAGAGAAAGGAAAAATAAAAAAGCTGCTCCAAGTTGTGCAGCAGCTGGAGCTTTAGAGCTGATGGTCTGCCAAACCAAGGATGTGCTTTCCTTGCCCAGGTACGGGGAGAGGCTCCACACAGGATTCTCTGCACAAAGGGCATGAAATAAATGGAGCAAAAATTGTGGAAATTGTTCAAATCTTACCACAGCACAGTCCACTAAGTGCTACTAAGTCTGGGACACTTTCATACAAAATAAGAAGCTGCTAACATTGCAGTGCAGCATTTTATCTCCATTCCAAGCTTCTAAATAAAAAGTGAGAGCAGTGACACAGAATCCCACGCCTGTTCTTCTTACGAGATACCCTCTGACCTGGAATGCTGATAAGAACACACACATTTTTTTCTATAAAAGTGCAGTAAACCAGCAGTACTGAAACCCTTCTGGTCACTACTGTGCTAGAACAGAAGGTGCTTAATTGAGAAGTGCTTAAAGGCACACTCAGCAAAGGTTTCTAGCACTTCCTTCCCATCCCTCACACCAGGTAAACAACATCCAGAGCACTGGAGGACTGGGATGAATTCACCAACGGCACATTAACCACCTCATCACATAAACACAGCTAAGAGCACGCTTAGTAGACCGAGCGTTTAAGTCATCTTCCTATTACAGCTTCCCAACCTCACTTTGTTCTCCCACTTTTTCCAGGTGTACCCACGTACAAACAACCAGCCCTTGGCTGCCACTGCATGGCTGTGCAATTAAAAGGAAATCCAGTTAAAACCCATTTGAGACTGGCACAGGTTGTCCAAGGAAGTTGTGTCTGCCCCATCCCTGGAGGTGTTCAATGCCAGGTTGGATGGGGTCTTGAGCAGCCTGGTCTAGTGGGAAGTATGCCTGCCCATGGCAGGAGGTGGAACTGCATGATCCTTAAGGTCCCTTCCAACCCAAACCATTCTATGATTCTGTGATTTTAAAATGTGCTGCTACATTTAGCACCCAAACTGCTGGAAGAATCCACACGTGAGGTTAATACCCAGGAGCACAAGTATACAAACCCCTCTGAAGCTGCTTTTCACTCACTCTCCTGCTGCCAGCACTGCTCTCTACCATTCATTCTCAAAACACTTGGGCCAACTGTCCCAGCAACACGAGCACTGCTGCAACATTTTCATTTAAAAATAAATTCAGATAACAAATTTTGGGGGCATGCAGCCCTCTGAAACCCCTTCAGTGAATCACCACATTTCAAAACAGTCAAAACCAAAATAACGGTGGGTGAGTCAATCTCTCCTTTGCCACTCACACCAATTTGAGCCCATACTTCAAGCACTTTTAATCTTAAGCAAGCATAAAGGAGACAGGTGCTGAATTAAACCAGTGCCTTTCATCACAAAGGAGATAAGAAGAAAGTGCAGGTTAAATCCAAACACGCATAAACAAGTGCAGTTATTGCTTCCACACCACACACAGTCTAAAAGTTCACAAATCCTCACAGGTGCCGAGCTGCCACTTCCAGCCCCTCCAACACAACCACAACGGGACTGATGTGCTCCTAAAAACACAGCAGTCAGAGCTGGCCTTCTCAGGCATTTTACTGATGCAGATAGAAGATCAAAACATCACTCAGGAGAAAGGTTTCTTGGTTTCCCCACCAGCTGTACCATCACTCTAGGGCACATGTGACACTTTACAACACACACACATTTTATTACACGATTGAGGGAAGAGTAAAACATTCTGGAAATTCCCTTTCACCAGAGCCAGGTGAGGCTTATTCTCTCCTGAACTGGCTTTTATAAAAAATAATTGAAAAATAAGACCGGACTCTTGAATGGGAAGTGCAGCCCCTCCCCTCTCCAAAACCAGCACTTTCATCTTCTGGCCTGAGAACTGAGACACAAGGAGACCTGGATCATGGAATTTCTAATTATAAACCTGCTAAGGACTAGTTTTACAACTACCTCAGGCCCAGCCATTCCTCTGCAAGCAATCTAAAGGAGCTGTCAGGTAGTAAACAAGGAATATTTCAATGCATTCCCGCTGTGCAGGACGGAGCCCACCCAAAGGTGCTTTGCCCTCCCTCCCACAGCCTGCCGGGACCTCGGTGGCCAACGTGCCCTTTCCAAAACCAAGAGTTTTCAAATCTCAACCAGTCCAGCTCGACTCTGGGGAGCCAGACAGCCCAGAGCAGAGGCACCACACTCTGCAGACCCAAGGCGATCGATGACTCACTGTTTACTAGACTGATGACAACACTCAGTACCAAAAAATAAGCTCCCACCTCTGAGAGCACACTGGGTTAGGAAACCACAGGAGAGGGACAGCACATCACCAGGCACACACTATTTCTGATGCCATCCACACCGCTATGTTTGGCAACAGGACTGACCAAGATTAATGGTCACTGCAAGGAACAGAAGGAGAGCAGGAGACTTGTTAAGACAAATAATTCTCCCTCCTACTCCCTCTCTCCACCCAGTGCCAGTGGTGTTTCAACACCACAGTTCCCTTTGCCAAGGAGGTAGTTCTCTCATGGCTAAATTGCCACAGCAAGAAATTCACATTTCAATTCATCTCGAATAGAAAAGCATTCAAACAGCACTTCCTTCCCCATAACCTGAAAATGGTCAAAGATCATCAGATTTCTCTTCTGCCTTGAAATTTAACATTGTCATAAGACGGTGCATAACAACTAAAAATACTTTACCATGAAGAAAACACGCTCCCCAGTGCTGATAGCAGCATTGCGTGCAGAACCACGAAGTTAGCACAGTGTCTTAATGCACCCTCACCCCTGGGAACAGCCAGGAACAAGGCAAAGAGCTTTCATTTTAACTGATTTATTTTATCCCTGCCTTACACCACACCGTGATGCATCCCTCTTTACTCATCCTGACTGCCAGTATTTTCTTCCTGCAGCTTTTAAGTAAAATAAGAGATGCTGTAACTGCTTGCCAGACCTTTTCATGACCACTAAGGCTTCATAAATAAGAATACTCGATACAAATAATTTTTTCCAGCAATGCATGAAGCATCATCTTCAATGGAAGACAAACTGTTCAGTGCAGTCATCTGCATTTTCTCTTGTAAGAATAAATGCATAAAGAAGTGTCCAAAAGTAAAATAAATCTATTGAAGAAATGGCCCCACAGGATCCTTTTGGGCTTGAGTTTTCTCACTGTTTTTCTTACACGGTGCTTGCACAAAGACACCAACAGGAACAGCAGAACAAGATCTTCCAGAAGTCACCCTGCATGGGGCACTGGTTTGTGATCTGCTGTGACCTGGACCAGCTCCTGAGGCGTGGAGCAGGCTTCCCCCTGCACACACAAGGATGGGAAGAGGTTAACTGTGCAGATTAGGTCATCAGAGCAGTTTAGCAGCCACTTCTGGAGCCATCCACACTTAAGATGGGCAAAGTTTCACCCATTTAGTTTTCAACAGTCTCCAATCAACCTCAACAGCCCAATTTCACAGCACAATAAAAAAGTCCATTATATTGAGGAAGTGAAAAGATTTGGCTGCACAAGGAAGAAAAAAGAAATATACAGACAGAAACCTGAACTTGGTTTAATTTAAAAACCTTTTAAATAGCAACTGCATACAAATGCAATGTTTCCTACAGTCTCCTCAACAACTGTAGGGAAAAATCCACCGTCACAAAGTTTTCTGTTAGTGAAAGAAACAAACCCTGCCATTATCTTAAGTTCCCCGTGAAGAAAACGGTCCTCAAACAAATGAGGGCAACAAAGACACGACTTTTATTTCTCCCCTGGAATCCAGCTCGGTGGCCTTGCAGCATCCCCACAGGGGGACCAGCGCTGCGAGGGTCGCGCACAGCCGGGCAGCACAGCCGGCGGCTGTTACCAAAGGAATCATTCATGAACCCGCAATCCGAATTATCCCACTACTTAAAAAGCTGGTTTTCTTTCCGCTTTGTTTCCGTACTGAAGATGCAGCCAAGTAAGGGGCTCATTCTCCAACAACGTCATCTCCATCTAGTCCCTTACACCTACTCAAGGACAGAGCCAGGCAGTTGGAGACAGCACCTTACCAAATCTAAGCCCAGTTAAGAGCAGGGCTTACAGACAAACGACACACTGGGATGGATGTGAAACCGTAGGAATGCGGCCTATTAATGAACAGCAGGAGCACAACCCACCCTTGGGAATCGCAATCCTTATCTCATTTCCCCAGGGCTCTGACCAGACATTTTCAACTCCTGTTGGCATCTTTACTAAAGCTAAAGGCTTGTTTAAATCCATAATAAAAACCTCGAGGCTTGTTTAACCTCATTGCTAGCCCAAGGTTGAATTTGTTCCAGTGCATCTCCATGTTAATACTGCTAATTTCAAGCTATCATGATTTTAAGTCAGCGGCAGGTTTGTAAGAGCTCATCAACCGCTAATCCAATTGTTATACATATCTCCAGGATTATTTTCCAGTTTACAAACCTGAGCTACTTGTTGCAATGCTCCTTCCCCGACAGCGAGATCACCAGGTGGATCAAGGTGTGCAGCCCAGCAGCAGCCACCAACAGCTCTCTGCTGGCTTTTACAGCCTCCATCAAACTCCAGCTGCCACAAAACCACGACCCAAATCAGCTTTTTTTTTGAGCTTCAGCTGGGTAATTTAGAGTTTGCTCGAGTACAGCTGCGCTGCAGTGAGGATACACGGACATATTAAGCTTCCTGTGAAAATGGAGCATCTGGTATTTTTATTTCAGCTGGCCAAGTTCAACGGCAACAGGGAGCCCAGCATTTACCTGGCACCGAGACACCAAGCGTATCAGCTGCGTGGGTCAAATGATACGGTGGAAAAAATTAACCAGCGGGGTCTTTACCTTGCGTTAAACACATCTGGGGATTTCCCTTTCCTGCCAGAATCTTCCGCTGGCTCTGCGGGTCCCTGCACGGCCCCTGCCTGCACTCACCTGGTGGGATTAAGGGATGCGCTGCATCAGACCCCACACTGCTTCCCAGCCCACGGAATGACAATGACGGCTCCAAAATGAAAGGACAGGAATGGAACTGTGCAAGGCTCTGCCTGCATCCCCATCTTTCATAAAAAAAAGGTGGAGCAGAAATGTACAATATAGGCAGTCAGCCTGTATCCGCTAAGTAAGGAAACCTAACCGAAGGCTTTCAACAAGCTTTGTTCGGGCATTTTCTGCACTGCCTACATCACTTCTTCCTACCCAAAATATACCTTAAAACAAAAGAAAACCACGCACGATATCAAAAGGGGCTCACAAGTCAAAAGCAGAAACCAGAAATATTTCCTGCCTCGATCTGCACTGAAAGGCTGAAAGCCAACCCAAAAAGCCAACGGATAAATAAAAAAGGAAAAAGCCCCTGAAGCGCATCACGAGACGGGGATCAGAGCGAGGAGGCGAGGCCACCCCTGCAGGACCAGGGCTGAATTAACCTGCGTTTCTCCATACCGAGATCTCACGGCTCTGCCACCCATTTTGTTTCAGATTAAAGAGAAAAAAAAAAAAGAATAATTTTAAAAATAGATGATCTGCAGAACGGAGGCAAAATCGCCGCGCCCAGGGGTAGCACACACACATCCCCCAGGGATAACACACACAGAGACGGGGTCCAGGGATCCCCCCCCCCCCCAAGGGATATCCCCCCCCTCCAGGGATAACACACACACACCGGGCCCAGGGGGTAACACAAGAACACCCAGCTACACTCTCCCAGCGGTAACAGCCCCCAGGCTCAGGGATCATAGAATGGTTTGGGTTGGAAAGGACCTTAAAAATCATCCAGTTCCAAACCCTTCCTCCCTAAGGATAACTCCCCTTCCCCAAGGATAACACATATCCACACCCACCCTACCGCCCCCTCCCGGGATCGACCCCAAAAGGAATAAGCCCCATCCCCACAGGGATAACACCCCCTATCTCAGGGATAAACCCCATCCCCGTAGGGATAAACCCATCTCCAAAGGGATAACACCCCCCTTCCCAGGGATAAACCCCATCCACATAGGGATAAAGCCCATCCCCACAGGGATAAACCCCCCAAGGGGTAAACCCCATCTCCAAAGGGATAACCCCCCGCCCCCCCCGGGATAAACCCCATCTCCAAAGGGACACCCCTCCCTCACAGGCACAAACACACACACACACCCCCCGCCCCGCCGCAGGTGCCGCCGCGCCCGGGCAGGTGCCCGTTCCGCCGCCCCGTAGGGCCCGCGGGCGCGGCCGCGCCGGCAATCGCCGGCCCCGCGAGCGCGGAGGAGGCTGCAACAGCAAGGCGGAATGAACGGGCGCGGCGCGGAGCAGACGGACGGGCGGGCGGCGGGGCCGGGGCTGACAGCGGGCGGGCGGCCGGGCTGCCCCTCGGCGGCAGGAGGCGGCGGAGGAGGCGGCGGAGGCCGGGCTCACCTGCCATCGCGGGCTGCGGGCGGCAATGGCGCTGCGGCCGCGGCTCCGTTCGGTAGCGGCGGGGGCCGGGGCGGCCCGGGGGGCGGCGCGCGGGGCGGGGCCGCGTCGGCAACATGGCGGGTGCTGCCCGTGGGGCGGGGGCATCGCGGAGTAGGGTCACATCCCCCTCATTGGGGCTCACACCCCCTCGTTGGGGCTCGCACCCCCCCTCGGCGGGGTTCACACCCTGTCGGTGGGGCTCAGATCCCCCTCGGCGGGGCTTGCTCCCCCTCATCGAGGCTCGATTCCCCTTCAACGGGGCTCACATCCCCCTCAGCAGGGCTCGCTCTTCCTCAGTGGGGCTGGAATCATAGAATCATGGAATGGTTTGAGTTGGAAGGGACCTCAAAGCCCATCCATTTCCACCCCCCTTGCCATGGGCAGGGACACCTCCCACTGGATCAGGGGGCTCAAAGCCCCATCCAACCTGGCCTTGAACACCTCCAGGGATGGGGCAGCCACAGCCTCACTGGACAACCTGTGCCAGTGTCTCACCACCCTCATTGTCAGGAATTTCTTCCTAATGTCTAATCTAAATCTTCCCTCTTCCAATTTAAAGCTGTTCCTCCTTGTCCTATTCCCCTCAGCAGGGCTCAAATCTCCCTCAGTGGGGCTTGGTCCCCCTCAGTGAGGCTCACATACCCCTCAGTGGAACTTAGTTCCCCTCAGCAGGGCTCAAATCTCCCTGAACGGGGCTCAAATTCCCCTCAGTGGGGTTTGGTCCCCCTTGGTGGGGCTCAGTCACCCCCTCAGCAGGGCTGGGTTCCCTTGTGAGACTTGGTCCCCTCAGCAGGTCTCAGTTCGTCTGGGGGTCCCTCCCCAGCCCCCAGGCAAATGGCACTCACCTGGTGACCCTGGCTGCCCTCAGCTCTGGCCTTTTTGGGGCCAGGGGTTTGGTTTGGAACTTTCAGGAAAAATCCAGCTTTTGTCATAGGAGAGTGAACTTAGCAGGGAAAAGAGGAAGGCTGAGGAACTTGAGTCCCTCAGAAGATGACACCATCAAACACATATTTATCCTTCTTCCTCAAATCCCACTGTCTGGTGGTTTTCCCGTTTTCTGGGGGGAGAAGGGACAGATGTAGCAGGGTCCACCCTAGCGCACGGAGCTGGGTGTGCGCAGGCACAGGGCAGACATCAATCTGGCCTTCTGCCCCCTCCTGTACACAAAGTTCTTGGACACACTGAGCCAGCTCACAAAACCTTTGGCAACTCCATCCTTTTCTGGGAAGCTGAGATGAAGCCCCTGCAGCCACATCTGGTAATTTCTACCTTTTCTCCCTCAACGGAACCGTGCAGCGACCATCAGCTAATTTACAGTGGGTGTCCTTGAGATAATATTGACTGATGCTGAGCTTTCTCCCCCACCGGCCCCTTGGTTATTTGATTAAGGTGCCTGGTCGCTGTGAGTCGATAGGAAAGCCTGCGCTCCCCAGCCCAGTGACGCTAATTGTAATCCATTTCATCATTTTACCCAGACCTGCAATTCTTTGTTGATCTTTCAGGTCTTTGCCTTAATAGTGCTTGTTTGTGCCGAGTTTGGCTACCAGGAGTGTTTACTGGGGATTTGTTCACCAGCTGTCCAACCCCTTCCATCCCACTGCCCTGATAAAGAGGGTTTCAACAGATCCCTTTAAAACCCAGGAGCTTATTTTAAGACTGTAGACCCTACAAGGCCTCTGGAGCATGTGTGCTTCTTATCCTTGTGCATCATTTTTTTCCACATTCACTGCAATGCTCTTCTTGTTAAGCTTCTAAAAGGATTTCAAATGAACCATATGGAGAACTACATGGGACACAGAGAAGTCACAACGCACATTTTTGGCTGCTCTAAATTATGAATATCGATCCCTTCGCATTACTCAATACCTGGCCTTATCCCAAACATACACACAGAGTTAGCCTGGCTTTTAAATGTGAACAGCCTTTGTCTGTTAGGGTAGAGGAGCGTGGAGCCATAATGTAAGGGACATTTTAGTAAGGCAAGATTGATTGAGACTGCGGCAGTTTCACCGTTGACAGGGGTTTGTACAGGAAAGTGGATCGGATGGATTCAGAGATGCAGCCTCCCTACGAGGACGTCCCATGATCGGGAATCATCGGCAGAGACAAAGCCCTGGATTTCTTTTTTAAGTGTTATAGTTTTCTAATCTTGCCCAGCAGGAAGATGGCAGAGTGAAATACAGGTAACACAGCAAGAGATCTGCAAGCGGGAAGTTCAGACGCATCCATCAGATTGAAATTTAACAGATAAAGGGACCTTGGGGTCACGATAATCCTAAGGACAAGCAGCAGAAAGATGACAAAGGTGCACTAAATCAGTTTTCTAAGAACTGAATTTGACATAGCTAGACCCCCAGAACCATGGGCTGAAACCCAGCAAAGCATTTTTCAAGGCCTTTGCTCCTCCTAAATAGATAAATCACCTTCCAGGTGGCCTTTTATGATGTAAAGTTTGAGAAAATACTCTAGCATTTCACTCATTCAGGGGGCCAGAGCCAATTTTGTGCAGACTGTCCTGCTGTAGAAGTGAAAATACCAGAATTACTGGCATATATAATGTCTGTTATTAAAATGCAGTGAAGAGCCATGAGGTATTTCTGAAATCATTCAGTCACTTTCCACCTGCATGATTCACAGGACCATAAAAAAGTTGGGTGAATCAGAGCCCCAGGGTGTGCATGTCCTTCATAACAATGCTATCAAGAGAAATTAGCAGTCATTAATCTAGAACACACACCCTTGAGATCCTAAAGGAGACACCTTCCCTTTGCTGTTTTCTTTGCTACATCTAAGCTTGGGGATGATCTGAGCTCCTCAAAGCTCACTGGGACACACTGGCACAAGTGAGGTGTTGCTGCATCTACACAGAGACAGCAAAGGCTTGTGCCAGTCTGCCCAGTTCAACCAGTGTAAAATATCTGTCCATAAAATACACAGCCTGAATTCCTCTGGTAATTACCTGAACTGGCAAAATTCCTGTAATGCTGCCCTTCTTCAGCTAAAACAGTCCTGAAGTCCCTGTTCCTCCCTGTTATTTGTACTAATCAGTCATTATGCTTGCTTCCATATTGCAGAGACCTTAAAGCCCATCCAGTTCCACCCCCCTGCCATGGGCAGGGACACCTCCCAGCAGACCAGGCTGCTCCAGGCCCCATCCAACACCTCCAGCGATGGGGCAGCCACCACTTCCCTGGGCAACCTCTGGCCAGTGTCTCACTACCCTTATGTGAAGAATTTCTTCCTGATGTCCAATCTGAATTTCCCCCCCTTCCAATTAAATTCCCCCTCGTCCTGTCACTGCAAGCCCTTGTAAAGAAGTCCCTCCCTAGCTTTCCTGGAGCCCCTTCAGATACTGAGTTCCCCTCAAAGCCTTCTCTTCTCCAGGCTGAACAACCCCAGCTCTCTCAGCCTGTCCTCAGAGGTGCTCCAGCCCCTGGATCATCTTTGTAACTCTCCTCTGGACTTGCTCCAACAGTTCCATATCCTTAACCTGGGGATTCCAGAACTGGACTCAGGGCTCCAGGTGGGGTCTCACAAGAACAGAGTAGAGGGGGAGAATCCCCTCCCTGGCCCTTCGGGCAACGCTGCTTTGGATGAAGCCCAGGACACTGTTGGCCTTCTGGGCTGCGAGTGCACATTGCCGGCTCGTGCCGAGCTTCTCATCAATCAGCACCCAAGTCCTTCTTCTCAGGGCTGCTGTCAATCCCATCACCCCCCATTCTGTATTGATACTGGGGTTTGCCCTGACCCAGGTGTAGGACCTTGCACTTGGCCTTGTTGTTGCAGGATGTTCTGAGGTGACCTTTAGTGAGTGTGTTCCCCAAGCATGCCAGCTTTATTTTGTTTGTTTCTCCATGGCTTTGTGCAAATAAAATGCTAAGGACAGGACTACAGGAGGTCAGGGTTTTCTTGAGATGCAGCATGGACATTGCTGGCATAAATCTAAATGCTGAAGCCTTTTTGGCTGGTATTTCTTCTATTTATTCAAAATTTCCATTGTAAGCCAAAGTTTTACTGCAATTGGGCCGTGAATCATTGATCCAAGTACAGGATCTCCAGAAGACCAAATCAAAACTTCACATTCAGTAATATCCAGGGATGATTGTTTTGTATCTGGGGTCCATCGCTCATTTCCAGTTCCATATCTTGTTTTTCTTTGTGTGGTCTTTGTGGATTTTTTTTTATTAACAACATAAAACAAGGAAATAAAAAATAATTCGCCTCACATCAGATTAACAATATTCTTTGTGAATCCCACAGGTGGAGTCCAGGAGTTAAGAACAACCCAGCACACATGTGTATGGATAACAGGAATATCTTATAAAACCTCTCCCACTGTAGGGGAAGATCAGATTCGTGACCAGCTGAGGAGCCTGAACGTCTCTAAGTCTATGGGACCTGATGAGATGCATCCCAGAATCCTGAGGGAATTGGCTGGTGCGGTTGCCAAGCCACTCTCCATCATATTTGAAAAGTCAGGGCAGTCAGGGGAAGTCCCTGGTGATTGGAAGAAGGGAAACATTGCACCCATTTTTAAAGAGAGTTGAAGGGACCCTAGGAACTGCTGACCTGTCAGGATCACCCCTCTGCCTGGGAAGATGATGGAACAAACCCTCCTAGAGGCTATGCTAAGGCATGTGGAGGACAGGGAGGTGATCTGAGATCACCAGCACAGCTTCACCAAGGGCAAGCCCTGCCTGACCAACCCAGTGGCCTTCTATGATGGAGTGACCACGTCAGTGGACACAGGAAAGGCAATGGATGTTGTTTGTCTGGACTTCTGTAAAGCCTTTGACGTGGTCCCACTCAACATCCTTCTCTCTAAACTGGAGATGTGGTATGATGGGTGGATAAGAAATAAATTCCATGACTACACAAAACAGGAATGGTATTTCAATGGCTGCCTCGGAGCTGAATGAAAACTTCCCAATAAAAGGTGAAAATAATTGGTAAATCACCCGTGGTGATGTTTTTGCTTCTTCCTCAGGAAGTTGGAGTAATAACTACAAGGTGCAGAGAACTGAACTGAGCAGACCACAGGTTTCTGGGCTATGAGATGAAGAAAGTGAGTGAGGAACCCTTCCGAGCCACCCAGTGGAACCCACACCCTGTCCTCGGCCCTCATAAACGCAGTCTGTCAGGGCACAGCCAGGGCTCGGCTGCCTTTCCCCCTCCTCAATGTTCTCTGGAAGCAGAGTTATCAAAACAATAATTTCTTTCTTGGAACTCAGTTTCTAACACTGAACATGATGCTTCCAGGTCTGTCACCTGCACGCAATACTCAGTTTCATCTTCTGCACAATGGACGGAGGGAGAGCCAGGAAGGATTTTATGTTTAACTTCTGCAAAGTGCTCTTAATAGCAAAGAGGTCCAAGTACTCAAATTACCAAGGCTTCAGTCAGCGATCCAAGAGACAGATGTACTGCTGTGCTTGCTATATAGAAAGATAAATAGCAGGGGTTGCAAAGTTACAGTTGCCTGAATTCACATAAATAAATCAATAGGAGCAGGAGAGAAAAAATCTGCATAGTTGCAGAATTGTTGGATCCCCGCTGTTCGCATCAAGATGGTTTTACCACTGGTAGCTTTTAGAGAGAGGAGACCTTCCTTCACCTTTGTATATGCAAAATATTTTGTAAATGGAGACCAGATTCCGGCAGCCAGCACTGTACAAACAACGCTTCCTGTGCTCCTCGCTGTAGGGCTGCTCAGACCACAGTGGCCACACTGTGTTCATCTAAACATTATCAGTGAATACAGGGAAGGAAGAGTAATAAAGAATGCTTACAGTAACACTAACTCAACTGGACAGCTTGTGCTTTGGATGAGAAGCTAATTTTCTTGATGCTGTGATGCCTGGTACCTCGGGGATTGTACCAAATAAATGAGATTTAGCTTGCTGAGTCAGGAGCAAGGCCTGTATTTGGCAGAGGAAGGAGGAGATGGGCTTAGTCACCTCTCAGAGTTCATTCCCTGTCAAAAGCACAGCTCCTGGAACCAGCCAAGGGAGAATCTTTACATCTTAGGAAGAGTGGGAACAGGAGGGGGCCAGGAAGACAACACGCTTTTATCCTCCGTGTTCTCTCTTTCAGCCAGGTTCAAGTTGCCAGTACAGCTGGATCCCTGGAGCCACATCTGACTCTGAGGTGTTGTGGCAGCAGAAAAGGCACTGCAAGGGCCCATGGCTGACAGATCCTGACATTTTTGGTCTGCTGGTGCACATTCACACCGGGGTTTTGCTTGCAGCTACCCATTGGATGAAGCCTCTGTCACTTGGAGAGATGATCTCCAAGCAGGAGACAGCCTGGCGTTTGCCACATTGCATTGAGTTCACGCGACACTTGGTCAAAGCTCTGGCAACAAATGGCAGCTTCTGCTGACAGATCATGGAATCACAGAGTGACCTGAGTTGGAAGGGACCCACAAGGATCATCCAGTCCAACTCCTGTCCCTGCACAGGACAACCCCAATATTCACCCCACGTGTCTAAAGGCATTGCCCAAATGCTTCTGGAATATTGTCAGGCTGTGACTGCTTCCCTGGGGAGCTGTTCCAGTGCTTCACCACACTTGAGTGAAGAACCTTTTCCTAATACCTCACCAAAACCTTCCCTGGCATCTTCCTGCCATTCCCTTGAGTCCTGTCATTGGTCACCAGAGAGAAGAGCTCAGCACCTGCTCCTCCTTCCCTCACGAGGAAGCATCAAACGGCCCTGAGGTCCCCCCAGTCTCCTGCATAGCCAGGACCACAGCAAGTTATTTCTATGTAATCTGCTTTCAGAAGGGTATGGACATGGGGCACAAAGTCATTCTCAACTCCGTTAGAGGAATTTTGTAGCACAGAATAAACCAGCTTTTCTCAACCCACCTCCCCAGGGAGCTCAAATGAAGGTCCTTTCCTTTGCAAAGAACAGGCTGCAGCGCCCTCGTGGTGCTTACTCATCTCTCAGCAGAGAAGTGATAGCAGAGAGAGAATCCTTGCTTTAACCTTTCATTGCTTGAACCCACTTGCAAGCCTTCCTAAAAGAACATCCACCAGCTGTGCAGAGAGGAAGGATGGTCTTGGATGTTGTCATTACTTTTATGCGCTGTCTCCCCGTGACTCACTGAATTTTTCATGTGAGCATAGAGTAAAACCACAGTGATGTCAGAATCATACAATCATGGAATGGTTTGGGTTGGAATGGACCTTAAAGCCCATCCAGTTCCACCCCCCCTGCCATGGGCAGGGACACCTCCCACTGGATCAGGGGGCTCAAACTCCATCCAGCCTGGCCTTGAACACCTCCAGGGATGGGGCAAACACAAACTCCCTGGGCAAGCTGGGCCAGGGCCTCCCCACCCTTAAGAGGAAGAATTTCTTCCTAATGTCTAATCTAAATCTTCCCCTTTCCAATTTAAAGCCGTTAGGAATTATAGAGAAATGATTGCTGCATAATGAGCCTCCTCTAGCAAGTGGCAAAGACAAAATAAATGTGTGGTGCTAAAGCACGAGTTAACGATGGAAACAGGGAGCAGCACCTTTACAAAGCTGCTTCCAAACTGGAACTGTCCAAATCCCACTGCGCAGATGCCGGGAATTGTCATCGCACCCAGTCAGAGAAAGAAGAACTCTGAGGCAGGAGGGAGAGCTGGTCCCAGGCTGGTCCTGGCACACGGAGAGCTGGAAGCTGTCTGTAGCAATCCTTTTCAGTTCTTTCTTTCCCTGACAGCTGAAGCAACCCTTGTCACAGCAGTGCAAACCAGGCAATTATAGCAAGTGTGGATGCCACAGGGCTGGACAGGCTCACTATTTATAGCTGCCCTTGGACTGAGCCCTCCGCTGCTGCACACGGGTCAAGGTACAGCCCATGCCCCGAGGGGCTCACAGGCAAAACAGAAACACAAAAGGAAGGACCAGCAGCCCCATTTATGATGGGAGCCAAGACTGGAGATGAAAGGATAAAAAGGAAATCCACAGGAGAGCCTGGAATAATGAACTCCCAACTCCTCCTCTGCAAATTGCTCTTTATTTTGTTAACTCCTTCCCTGCCTGAAGTGCCACCTCTCTGATACTCACAATTAGTGCCAAACAGTTCAACAGTGTCACCGAAGGGTTCTTGCAAGCTCTGGCCTGTCTTGCCACTGGGAAATTATCTTCCCTACCTACAGCAGAGGAGGGAGAAGGGATGTGTGCCTGCCTTTAACCCACACCCCTTTGACCCCCCAAAAAGAGAAACCTTTACAAATACATCTTTTGTGTTTGAAGTTGGAGACCATCCGCTGACCTATTTTTAGCCATACATCAGAACTGGCCATGTTACAATCCTGCCTCTGTTCTCGTGCAATAAAAGGCAGAGAGGATTCACTTGACCTGCGGTCTCAAACACAGAGAAAATAAGAAACTTGTCTGGAAAAGAACCACCCAAAAATAGTAGTGAAGAAGTCATGCTGAGACATGAACTGTGAGTGGTGAGACAGGAAAAATTAGTCTTATAAGAGCTTTTTCTAATGCCATATTGATGAAGACAACTGCAAAAAACTATGTGGTGATGCTTATTAGTATTTGTAGGCATAAGAACCTGAAATCTTTCCCCTTTGCACTAAATCATAGAATCACAAAATTGTTTGAGGTTGGAAAAGGCCTCTAAGGATCATCCAGTCCAACCATCAACATAAGGCCACCGTGCCTACTAGGTAATGTCCTCAAGTGCCACATCTACACACTTTTTGAGCCCCTCCAGGGATGGAGACTCCACCACTGCCCTGGGCAGCCTGGGCCAGGGCTTCACCACTCTGTCAGTACAGAAATTTTTCCTGATATCCACTTGAAATCTCCCCTGGTGCAACTTGAGGCCATTTCCTCTCTTCTTGTGCTACGTGCTTAAGAGAAAGAAATAATCCTTGCTGAGGTGAGTTCTCAGCTTCATTCAAGGGTTCTTTCTAGATCCACCTGACATTTCCTTTGCTAAACATGGTTTTAGTTCAGAAACTGATGCTCTGGCATCAGCGAACCCTCCCCAGCAGCTGGGTTTTGTCGATTACTTGGACCACTTGCATTAAACACAATGCAACACAGTGTGACAAATGCAAGTGAACATCAGGAAATTCTGCATCCTGACAGGTCAGCAGGAGGGAGAATAGCTGTTTGCTCTGGTAAAAGACTAGAATAGGATCATAGGATGGTTTGAGTTAGAAGAGACCTCAAAGCTCATCCAGTTCCATGCCCCCTGCCACGGGCAGGGACACCTCCCACCAGACCAGGCTGCTCAAGGCCTCATCCAACCTGGCCTTGAACACTTCCAAGGAGGAGGCATTCACAGCTTCCCTGGGAAACCTGTGCCAGTGTCTCACCACCTTTATTGCGAAGAATTTCTTCCTAATGTCTAATCTAAATCTTCCCCCTTCCAGTTTAAAGCCGTTCCCCCTCATCCTGTCACTCCAGGCTCTTGCAGAAAGCCCCTCCCCAGCTTTCCTGGAGCCCCTTTCAGTCCTGGGAGGCTGCTCTAAGGTCTCCCTGCAGCCTTCTCTTCTCCAGGCTGAACAACCCCAACTCTCTCAGCCTCATAGCAGAGGTGCTCCAGCCTCGGATCATCTTCGTAGCCTCTTCCAGATCTGTTCCAACAGTTTCATATCCTTCTTATGTTGGGGATAACAGCACATGGAAAAGCACAGAGGCAGGGTGTAGGATGCATTTGCAAACGTCTTGTGTTCCCTAACCTTTTCAGAGCCTAATGAGAGGCTGTACAATATCCTAAAGTAGACAAATATTACTTTATTCATCTTCTATCTTTCCCCTCCTTCCAGAAGCTTTTCAAGATGAGGAAAGAACCCAGAAGACCTGACTGTGGATGTATCAGCTTCCTGCTGTCACATCAGCAAGACCATGTATACCACATCTTTCCCACTGACAAGGAAAGAACAGCTAAAACCTTGCATGACAGGTTAACAGCGTGATTTGCAGCAACAGCTTAAATAAATGGTTGCAGGCACGAAAGCCTAGCAGGCAGCTAATCCTTTAAGACTTAAGAGCAGCTACTACTTCAGTCCAAGTAAATATTTCAAAGTAAAATTAATTAGTGGTGACTGGTGGATTTTTGCTTCTTTGTTTGAACTGCTCAGGATAAAATGGTGATTCCTCCCCAAACTTACACTTTCAGTGACAAAACTGCGATTTCACCAGCGCAGGAAGAATCCTCTCAAAGATTCCTCACATTTTTTCTCCATACTGCAACTGCAGTAGGACTGGAAAAGCTCTCTGTGAGGGGCACAGGTCTGTGTTCCTGCCCAAGGTGAGCTCCAAGAGCAGCCTTTATGCTGGTCCAGAATTAGAGGACAGCATTGTGGCTCAGGACCCAACAGCAGCACAGCCTGCAGGAAGGAAATGTTTGCTTTCTGATTCCTGTTCTAAGTAAGCTGTGTCCATGCAGGCCATAAAAAATATCTCCAGTAATCACCTAACTTATAATTAAAAGAAGTTTCTTAACACGTTCCTAGACATGGGTGAAAGCACAAAAGGAAAGGCCTCAAAGTAACAAGTATCCCAGCAGCACAATCCAAAATCTGCCTGAGCCTGGAGAATCAAAACTGTCAATGAAATTATTTGGAAACAATCATCTCTAATCCACAATTAAGCTTTTTTCCCAAGAATTTCTTTTCCTTGACCCTTGGCTCCATCTCAGAACAAATCCAGTTCTCTTTGGAGGGAGGGCTCTCTTGTGGCCCACTGAACTATTTTTAGTTAAATCTGGCATTCCTAAGATCCTCAGGCTGTTTGTGTATTAAGGGAGGAGCAAAGAAACCCTTTGAATGTGCACATCCACGATTCACACAGGGAGCACCCAGCACAGCATGCAAGCAGAGCTCTAGAGAAAAGCAAAGCAAAGCACAGTTCTTCTCACCAGGCAGAGAAAGCAGAGAATGAGGACAGGAGCTGAGCTGGAAGAGGCAAAACAAAGCAAGTTGGGAGGCCAAAGAGATCCGAGGGCTGGACAATTTGTACTTACAAGCTAAACTGATGAGCTGCAGCTCTGGAGAGCATCAGGTGGCCAGGCAGGATCACCAAGGAGTCCTGGAGATGCTCTGCTGGTGGAGATCTTGCTGGGAAGAGCAGGACAGCCCAGTGGAAGGGCAAGAAGAAAGCTCCAGGAGAGGTTTAAGGAGCAGCAGGAGATGTGAGGGGAAGGCTGGATGAACGGGCTGACGTTTGGGACTTTTAAGGACTAGGAATGAGGGGGAGGAGTATGGAGAGAGCATGGAGCAACTTGTTTTGAGCATGGCGTAAGTGGAGTGCGGCACAAACCTGATTAGAAGGGACAGAACTGCTGTGCCAAGTCATCTCTTCCTGCCCTGCAGGGTTTTTACGTGGTCTTTTATGCTACGCAAAAGCCCCATTGCTGTAAGAGCAGTTCAGCCCCGAGCCTCTCAGTGGCAAATGTTGCTGAATTTGGCTAATTGCAGTTGACAGAAAGAAAGCAAACCCCGACCGCAGGGGCTGCTCTACGTGTTCTGCACGATGGGTACCAGGAAAGCACCAGAGATGCTGCTGCAGGTCATGCTGTTTGTTCAAAGCATTTGTTTTGTGGCTGTATTTATAGCACGGGGGTCGTAGCCGGCGTCTCAGTGAGTCATTGCTTTCTCCCTTCCTCTTCTCCGCAGATGTTCCTCACGACTGGAGTGTTTTCAGGATGAAAATCAGGAACCTGCTGGCCTGCCCAGGCTCCTGCCAACCACCCCCCTCTGTGGACAAGACCCATCTGGGCCTTGAGGATGAGGTTCTTGGAAGAGAAAGAGGAAATAGAAATCACTGCTGAGAAAAGACGAACACGGAGTTAGAAACTCCAGTTTCCTCTTTACATCACCACAGGACCAGTGATGGGCTTTGCTCTTCTCCAGCCTCCATCAGCACAAGCCCATGGAGAACTTCAGAGGGAATGGTCAGCAGTGATGCCCAGGAACACACACAGCATGTGGAAAGTTGCTGCCCTGGAGCATTGCACTCCCTTTTCCAGGATCAGACTGCACTTTCCCTGTAGAGGGAATGAAGCCTCTTTCCGAGGGTCTCTGTATGGACAGATGCAAACCCAAGCACCTGTAAGAATCACAACATCGCCAGCTCCACAACCTTAAACCAAAGAACCAAGAGGCTGGGACGGGGTGGTGAGCCCTGCAGGGCTGTGGCTTCACTTGGACTCAAGGTTCACACATGTCCAGGCTGGTGAAACATTTCACCACGCCCTTCGTCACTTCAAGCAACCTACAGAAGCTCCATTTCTGCCTCTTCTTTCAAGGGTTTATGAGAACAGTTCACACAACACTTTGGTCAATTCTGTTTTTTCCTATTTCTCCTTTCCACTGCTGAGTTCATCTCCATCCCTCCCATTTTTGCTGTGAGCCCCTTTCAGGCAGGGAACCTTCTACAGCAACTCCTAAAAGAGTATTAGCCATCACCTTAGAGACACAGCACAGGATGGATGTAAACCCTTGCTGTCCCCAGCCTTACTCAGTCTCTCAGCTGGCAGAGACCATTGCATTGCTTTTAGCAGCATCTCTGGGTGTGAAGCCTCTCCTGGCAGCCCATGGAGGTCCCTCAGCCAACGTGTGGGCAGCAGGTTGCCTCCTTAGCTCCAGACTTAAATGTCACCTCGTAGCACAAGTTTGCTGCCTGACTTCTCAATGTAAACTGGCTGTGGGAAGTGTTAGAAAACTAGTGGCATGTGGCCTCTTTGAACCAGGAGACACTAGTGGCCATCTCCCTCCCAGCCGGTGGCACTTGCACAACTACAGTGGTAAGGGGCCCCGTGGAGAGGAGAGGAACAGGCCCTGTTCTGCCTTGAGGAGCACAATGTGCTACTAGAAATGAGCCACTGCAAATGAGAATCATAGAATCACAGAATGTCCTGAGTTGGAAGGGACCCACAAGGATCATTGAGTCCAACTCCCATCCCTGCACAGGACAACCCCAACATTCACACTGTGTGACTGAGGGCATTGGCCAAAGGCTCCTGGAATATTGTCAGGCTGTGACTGCTTCCCTGAGGAGATGTTCCAGGGCTCCACCACCCTCTGGATGAAGAACCTTTTCCTCATATCCAACCAAAACCTCCCCTGGCATCTTCCTGCCATTCCCTCGAGTCCTGTCATTGGTCACCAGAGAGAAGAGCTCAGCGCCTGCTCCTCCTCCTTCCCTTGTGAGGAAACAGCAAACGGCCATGAGGTCCCCCCTCAGCCTCCTCTCCTCCAGGCTGAACAGACCAAGTGACTCCTCATGTGATTTCTCCTCTAGATCCTTCACCAGCTCTGAGAAGCAGAGAAAGAGCCGCTTTGGATGTAGCATCGTTTCACAGGGCCTGTAGTGAATGTCTGCAGCTACCCGAGCCCATCTGCACTGCTGCCCTGTTTGTTGCCTCCAGCTCATTCACCTACCAGTTTCTCCCAGTTTCTCTAAAGAAGGGAAGTTCCCTCTGAGGTGAAGTTGCTGGTGAACGTCAGTTGGCTCTGTTCAGGCAGTCAAAAAAGATAAAAGACCTACTTAAAACGAGTCTTTGCTTTTATAAATTATACACTGGGGGAATTGCCGGTGGCTCAGCCCAGAGGACTCCAGAATCACGTCTCCAGATGTCTTTCCAGCAGTTTTATGGTATTAAGTACGTAATCTCGTGAACACCCCATACATCAGCAGAACATCACCGAGGATAGGTGAATTCAAGCACTCATAAACTAGAGCAAAGCCTAAAATTGGAGTGCCTTTCTCCAGAGCTTCTCTGCATAATAACACCCCATCGAGCTATAGGAATGCCAACTGTTTTTTTCCTTGGAGACAGCTGCCTTGTTGAGCTGATGCTCAATGAAGGCAATAGCTGATCAATATTACCCTCCTCCCCAGTGTTTGTCATGCAAGCCCTGTTCTAGAACCAGAAACATCTTCACAGATATTTTCCCATCATCTTGATGGCTGTAGCAAGTCGGTTGGTTCTCCCTAAACCCATAGCACCTGTGATGGTAAAGAAGGGGAACCAAGGAGCCCCCCATTAGGACACTGAGGGGCTGGAGCGCGTCCAGAGAAGGGCCATGAGGCTGAGGAAGGGGCTGGAGAACAAGTGCTGAGAGGAGAGGCTGAGGGACCTGGGCTTGTTCAGCCTGGAGAAGAGGAGGCTGAGGGGAGACCTCATCCCTGTCTGCAACTGCCTGAAAGGAGGCTGTGGGGAGGTGGGTGCTGGGCTCTGCTCCCAAGTGACCGGTGATGGGACGAGAGGAAATGGCCTCAAGTTGCACCAGGGCAGGGTCAGATTGGACATCAGGAAAGATTTTTGCATTGAAAGGGTTCCCAGGCACTGGCAGAGGCTGCCCAGGGAGGGGGTGGAGTCCCCATCCCTGGAGGTGTTTAAAAGACAGGTAGGTGAGTTTCTGAGGGATCTGGTTTAGTAAGGGGACAGGAATGTTTGGACTCGATGATCTCAGAGGTCTTTTACAACCAGATGAGTCTATGATTAACTGTGGGCTCTGGCAGCAGTACCCAGGGGCAAGGGAAGGATGCAGCTTTGTGTTCAGCCAAGCTCACTGGGCCAATACCACATGCAGGTCCACGGCATGGCAAGAGTGGGATAGAAATTAAGATCTTATTGTCATGTATCAGCACAGAGGCACCGGAACGACAGCACGGGGGCAACAGCCCCATTTGAGGGGAAAAATTCATCCTGGTGCAATGTTTCAGCAAACAGAGGAGCTGACAGCACAGCTACACTCACACCCACACCAGAGCAGCACCACAGACTGGGCTCAGAGAAACAAAACCTTGGGAAAAGATTCCAATCTCTTGAAATAAAGGTAAACTCAGGCCATTTTGCAATAGAGAACGGAACAGTGGCCATTGGCCACACGAAAGCTGGACAGTTAATAGGCATGAACATCTAGAGACTCACACACCAGAGAACCATGCTTAGAATGCAAGATGTCAACTCAAAGAATGAAGTTGCCTGCATCTATGTTTTTCCAGGGGTCACCACACTTTTTTTCTTTCTCAGGAGTGTTTCTTTTTTTATAAATTAGATATAAATCAATCCCTGTAGAGAGGAAGATTTCCCCACGGCCACGCCTCGTACCAACAGCCCAGCATTAGGGCACGGACTGTTCTTATTCATACACTGAACTGCCAGAGGACTTTGCTTCTGTCAAATTAAAAATTAAAGTAATTAATTGCCTTTCTTCCAAAAACATCAGCACATTCTTCTCCTGTCCCCTACATTCACTTATCCTTCTTAGACAACCCAGGCTTTTTCAACTTATCAGCCCCGCTTGAAAGTATCTTCTCCCTCCTCCTTTTCTTTTTCCATCTAAACTTCCCTTCCACTTCCTCTCCCCTTTCTCCAACCCAAACAAACCCAGATTGTTATCCTGTAATAGAGGCTGATGTGTGGTTCTGCGTCAGCAGCCGCTCTCCTGGCCAGCCCCAGCTCTAACTGACACGTTTCAGCTGGGAAGCAGGGCTGCCTCTGGCCCAGGGACCGCGGGAGGCGGCCCAGCAGGAGAGAACACGCTCGGTCGCTGCCTTGGGAGATGCAAAGGGAGATCCTGGATTCAATCAGTTATTCCTCGGAGTGCAACACTGGGGTGCATGCATGCAAGCCAATTAAGTCAAACTAGGGAAGAAATGTAGGTTAAAAAAAGCTCTTGGCTCAAGCTCTGGGTTTAATCTAGAACAGGGGTGTCACACTCACAGCTCCCGCCGTTCTCCTGCAGCGTAACGCCCGTCACACGCTGCACACGTGCCCAGTGCCAGCAGGAGCTCAGTGCTGCCACCACGGATAAACGAGGTGCTGGGCCAGATAAAACAAGGTGGAGGGCTGGATTTGGCCCACAGGCCATGAGTTTGACACCCCTGATCTAGAACATTGGAGGAGGAAAAAAAGGCAATTTCAAGAGTACTTTCAGGGCAAGGTGTTCATCCAGCCCTGTTCTCATCTCACCACTCCACAGACCTGCTCAGCACTAACAATAATTCCTGCCATTCTGCCTTTCAAAAGCTTTCACTCCACTTCACATCTGGTGGTTCTAGAGTGGCAGTGCCAGCCTGCGTGCCCTGTTCCAACAGACACTGCTCCTGTTCCACTGCACAGCAAAAGGAACTGGGTATTTGGACCCTGAAACAATGCAATGAGAAGCCTGGGGTCTGTGCATGTTTAACAAGGATTGCCTGTGTGGTTCAAAAAGCAAATCCTGACCTTCTGAAGCAGCACTCTGTGTCGCTGCACTGGGGAGGGCAATCCCAGCTCCCCAGCTCTGCCCCAAAGCCAGTCCTGGAGAGCAGATGGAGCTGTTGCAAAGCTGCTGGCTCAGCAAAGCCTAATGCTGATTGCAGGAATGACATTAGCAATTGGAATCGGTCGGCAACAGCAGATTCAGCTAAAGCCTTAATCTGGTTGCCCAGAACAGTTTTCAGTGCACACTGAGACTTGTGAATGTGAAAGACAAGCTCATGGCTCGTACGCAGAACACAGCGAGGTTTATTCATACTCAGTACATCTGCTTGCATCACTGCTTGTCACGGGCTTGTTCTCCAGGACACTGAGTTCATTCCTACCTCAGCAGACAGCCTGGTTTATATAAAATAGAGCTACTGATCTCTTTTCTCTGAATAACACATCCCTGCAGCTTGCAAAGCAACAGAAAGGGGGTCAATTCAGTACAAACTGTACACAGATTTCCTTTTTACTGGTCTAGGGACTTATGCACAGCATATTAGCCAGACAAGGACAAAATGATTCCAAATATACACACACGCAGCTGGAATTCAAGTGTCTCCAACATCCACACTAGTCAAACACATGAATTTTGGTATTTAGACACTTGAGTTCTGGTCCGGGTTCCAATTCTTCTCCTCGTATCTATTTGTTTAAAATAATAAGCAAAATTCAAACCACACTCCTTTTAAAGGATAAGTGGGTTTTGCCAAAAGCAGCAGTGGCCTGGGAAAGGACTTGCATCTGAAGTTGATGTTTGCTGAGGAAATAAGCTTGGTCTGACAAGAGGAGCTGAGGAGCAGATGCACTATGTGTAAATTATTTCATGCAAGTGCAGTTTCCCCTCTTTTGCAAGTCTTTTTGTTACCCCAGACAAGCACAGGACAAGCAGACTGGAAGTATTTCTGATGAACAGAGAGCGAAAGGAGAAATTAACTATGGTGTCTGCAAAAGTAAACCCACTGAGAACGACCATCTCGGTGAAAACTAAAATAAAGTCTATAAAACAGTTAAAAAAAACAGCTCTGCTGAAACTGGTGCATCTGCTTTGGGAAAACTGCTAGAATTGCATTGCCCAAGAAGAACTTCTCACAAGGAACCAGCACATGTGATCAGGAGGGGAAAACAACAACAAATCACATGTTCTTCTCACCCAATGTTGCAATTCTTTGGGTCAAGTCCCCTGATCGGGCCCCCACCCCCCAACCTGCAACACTTCAAAATCAGGATCTGGCATCTGGTGGCTGAAGAACTTCTCAGATATCCAGGGTAATTATTAGCTCTGATCATCACTCTAATTATAATACCATTAATTACACCGGTCAATCATCGAAATCCGGGATATCGTCGTAGGAATAGCCCCGGTAGCCTTTGGAAGCGTAGTATGCGATGCGCAGGTGGTAGAAGCCTGGGAGGAACACCAGGATCCCAATGATGAGCACAGGGATAGCTCGGTCTGTTCCCTGCAGGGAAGAGATGTGTAAGTGCAGTAAGAAGAGATCTGTACAGGGAGATCTTTCCTTTTTCTCAAGCCCTGCCTGTTCATCCCCAAGGCCTGGCTACCTGACAAAGAAAAGAAATCCATCTTAAATCAGAAGTATCTCTTTTCTTCAGGCTGAGTCCTCTCTCTGGCATCTCCTCTTTGCTCCAGGAAACCCTCAACTGAACTTTCCATAGGGACAGGAGGGTGGCTCCTCCCAAAGCTGATCACATCACAGCACTGCCGGCCACGGGCTGGGTGCCTGGACTGCTCCTGATACAGCCCGAACACTGCTGTTCCCACAATGATAAGGAGCAGCTGCCAACCGTGAAGCAATTCCATATGGCACAAGGTCGAAGGAGAAGTATGACCCAGAGGAGCACCAAGTCAGCTGTGAGCAACAGATCCCCTTTAGATGGACCATAAACAGGGAGATGAGACAAGTGGTGCCACGTCCTACACAGCAGCCTGGCATCTCCTACACGAGTCACCAGCGGATTCCCTCACTAACAGAGTGATGATCCCAGCACGGAGTTTTTCCAGGACAGCAAGCTGGCCTCTGCAGGGATGCAGGGTTAAGGTGAAACTGTGCCCCAGGGACGATGGAAATGCTCTGCCCTCCCTGGCAGATCCAGTCCAGCTACAAACATGCTCCAGGCTGGCTAAGCAAAGGCAGAGGTTCTGCTGCTGGAGGAACAGGGCTGTCAGCAAACACCCACAGGCAGCGGAGACGGTTCTGTTCTCACTTACAGGCCTTTGGTTCTGAGTTTCTACACCAAACATGATGGTTCAAGGCTTTGTGGAATGGGGAAGCAATGCAAGGCTCATAACAGCAAGGTAATCCAACTACTTACGCCTTTGCTGATGTATCCTGCCAAGAGGAGGGCTCCGATGATAATGAGGAAAGTCCCGATCATGAAGAGAACAACAGCCAGAGCAATCGCCTTGTAGGGGATTTTCGGTGGGCTCTTCTTGAACTGGATGGAAAAACCCCAGTATTAACCAGTGGGACTCAGGGCAGTTCCCCTCCTGCTGTGGCAGAGGTGTGAATCCCACAGCTCGCAGAGATGAAACCGCTGCAGCTGCTCTGCTGCAGAGCTCTGTAACGGCGTTCCGTGAGGAACCCTGCCCAATGGAGACCCCGCTGCCTGCGCAGCCTCTACACCCACTGCTTCCAGAGCTGCTCTGATTTTCACCTCCCTCCAAAGAAACACATCTGCCCCTGCTAAACCAGAGCCTGGCTTCCAGACAGGCTCTACGGGCTGACGTGCTGCTTGCAGTCAGATCCATACCTTTCTGGGCTGAGGCTGCTCTGCTGGAGATGGATAGCCCAGCACTCTCCAACACTCAAGCCAAGCAGGAACAGCTTTTCCTAGTGGCTTACAGTCAGAGCAGCAGCAGAAGGAGGTTTTCTCTTCCCCACTTTTTACCTGCAGGTCAATATATCCATCATCAGTGCTGGAGAGCTTGGAATATTTGACTTTGCTACTGGGAATCCCAGCAGTGAGATTTGTTCGTGACGACATCATTACAAGGGAACCCGGGCGTCAGTGAGAACCTGAAAAACAGAGAGAAATGAAAAAAACATCAGAGCAAACTGGATGAAAGGGTCTGAGAGACATGTTTCTTAAGAGAAACAAACACTGAGCCTATACTACCCAAAGGTTATCTTTGTTTTTCATAAATTAAATCTCTTGAAAGCTTTGTATTTAAGACTAAAACACAAAAGGTGTGGTATACCTGCAACAAGGTTTGTCAATACTTGAAAGCAAAGTCAAACCAAGTTAGAAGTCGTGCTTAACACAAGACAGACAGCCCAGAATAATACACCACGAACAAACCAGTTCTCATTTCGCAAGGAAGTCACCCTTCCAGCAGGGATATGTCTGAGGCCCCACTATTTCTAAACAGGGACACTGGCAAATAGAGCTTTATTTAGTGACACCAGAGCCCCACCCTGCAACCTCCCCACGCCGTGAAACCGCTGCCAGCAGTGCCAGTGGTGGGGAGAGGGGCAGAGCCAGCTTTCTCCTGCGCCGTGGAGCCCAGCAGCCCGGATCGGCCTGACTCACCGCAGAGCCACTGCCCGGGCGGCAGCTCCTGCCAGCAGGGCCTGGGCACTGAGCACCACCACTGTAGCCCTGGGCAGGAAACAGGCTCCCTCCTTCTTCTGACCTCCACAGCTTCTTTATTCTCTGAGAGAGCAGGGAATAAAGCAGAAGTGCAATCCCAACCGCTCCAAAGGGAAGGGACATAGGTGCTTTTTCCATAACACTATTTGGCACCTAAAGTGACATCTCCTCAAACGATTCCATCTCCACTGAACTGAAATCCTTTGTCTCCCTCTTGCTGGCACATTCCCCTGCCACCAGGTTTGTTCCTCCTGTAGTGAATTTGACTTTTATAAACACTCCAATGCCTCTGACCCTAAACCCCCAAAGCTACACCTTTAACTTGAGTTTTGCCTTTTTTAAAGCAAGAGCCAAGCACAGACAAATCTGTGGGATATGAGGGGACAAGGGACAAGAGGAGATGTAGGATATAGGGGGGACGTGGGGAGGGGACACAGAGTACCGGAGGACATAGGGGGACATGGGAGGGGGGCATGGGGGAACATGGCAGGATGTGGTGGGACACGGTGGAATGCAAGGGGGACGTGGTGGAATGCAGGGGGATATAATGGGATGTGTGGGGACAAGGAGATATGGAATATGGGTGGACATGGGACACGAGAGGACATGGGGGGCACAGGGAGACACAAGCAGACACGGGAGAGCCATGGGGAGGGGACATGGAATACTAGGGGACACAGGGGGACACAGGAGGGGGCTTGGGGGAACATGGTGGGATGTGATGGGACACAGTGGAATGCGGGGAGATGCAATGGGACACATCAGGGACAAGGGGGGATATGGGATATGGGGGCACATGGGACATGGGGTGTACAGGGGGACACAGGGCACAAGGGGACATGGGACACGGGGGGACACAGGAAGACATGGAGGGACACAGGGTACATGGGGAACACGGTGGGATGTGGGGGGACATGGAGGGATATGGGTGACACGGGACATGAGGGAACATGGGACATAAGGGGACATGGGGGAGCACGGGGGAATATGATGGGATGTGTGGGGACACAAGGGGGGTCATGGAGGGGATATGGGGGACACGGGACACAGGAGGAGGCACAGGGGGGACACGGGTACAGGGGCACACGGCGGGACGTGGAGGGGATACAGTGGGATGTGAAAGGATGTGACAGGACATGAAGGGACACGGGGGGGGACACCGGGGGATGGGAGGACACGAGGGGGAACATGGGGGGGATACGAGACACGGGGAGACACGGGGCGGGGGTGACAGGGGGTATGGGGGAGTACGGGAGACAAGGGGACACGGAGGGATGCGGGGGAGCACGGGGAGGGGGACACGGGATATGGGGGGATACGGGGGGACACCGGTTCCTCCCCAGTGCACCTGCACGGGCCGTTCCCTCCGCCCCGCCGGTGGAGGAGCCCCAGCCCAGCCCCAGCCCCGTCCCTCACCGCCATCCGCCGCCACTCCCGCGGTTCCTCCCCTCGCCCGCCGTTCCCTTCCGGGTCGCGGCTCCCGCGCTGCCCCGGGGCGCCCGGACCCGTGGTACCGGAGCGGGGACCGGCCCGGCGCATCCCGACTCCCTCCCTGGGAACGGGGCTCGTTCCCAAAGGAAAGCCCGGACACCGCGCAACCCAGGTCACTCCCGGCGCCGGGAATCACCCGCCCGGAACCCGCCGAGAAAACGTGCACTGGATCCAGAGCTGGAAAAGCCTGATCCTGAAATTGCGTGGAATTCCCCCTTCCTTACTTATTTTCTCCTTGGCAAGTGTCCAGGGCCAGGTTGGATGGGGCTTGGTGCCCCCTGATCCAGTGGGAGGTGTCCCTGCCCGTGGCATCGGGGTTGGACCTTCACGGGCTTTGGAGGTCCCTTCCGACCCAACCCATTCCATGATTCTGTGATTGCAACAACCCGAGCAGGTGAAGCACCCAAGGTTGCTCTCAAAGATCCTGCAGCATCCCTGGAGCCATCCCAGCTCCCTGCTTTCCCAAGGAACACCTTGAGCATTCAGGTACAGCAATAGCAAAGGGAATGGTCAGCATCCTTCAGGATTTACTCCCAGAGCAGGCAAGGAGCAAACCCCACAGGAGTGCGCAGGACCAGATGTGAGAGGACATTTGACACGAGGCCACTTGGGGGGCATCACTCAGTGATGATTTAGCGAGGGCAGGTACTGCTGGACTCCATCTCAAAGGTCTTTTCCAACCAAACGATTTTGTGATTCCAATTGCAGCTGTGAAAATAAGCAGTTTAACCATTTGGCTCATTTTTATAGCATGCCCATGAGTTGAACTGCACAAATGAGCCTGGTGATCCTTGTGGTAAGAAGGAGCACCACAAGAGAATCCATGCCCGTCACCAGCCCTACTCTGCAACACATTCTTGGAAAACAGAGCCCTTCCCTGTCTTATTCCAGCTCCAACCCTCAGTGAAACTGATGTTTGCCTGCTATGCTTGTGGGCTCTACAGCAGTGACCCTGATCCGATCAAAGAAACACCCACTGGAGTGAGAGCAGCCTCCAGGCTGCCCAAGGGATCTGTTGCTGCTACTGTTCTGGGAGGAACTGCAATCCCTGGGCAGCTTCAGAATTTGCAGAACAGCTCAGCTGCTCCAGGCACTACAAAACCTGCAGGCAGCACCTGCATCATGCGGGAACGCAGGGCCAGGGCCATAACAGATCCTGTCAGGGATGAGTTCCTACAGATGCAGCCACATCACGCTCCCACAGCAGAATGTTTCTTAGCCAGCACTGCCACCATGTGAACTCCTCCTGCTCCAACCCTTGGATTTCCCAAGCTGTGCAGTTCACAGGCAGCCAGTGCTCCAGGCCCTTGTGCTCTGCTGCCAAGCCAGAAGCACTCTGCCTCCGAAGATGATGGCACCTGCAGCACCCTGAGCTGGCACATCCAACTCCCAGCCAGCACCAACAGAGCCAAACCAGGTTTCTTCGCTTGTGCCACAGGGGAGACACTGAAGCTCCAGACCCAGAAGGGGAAGGATTGATGGCAAGCTGGTAGCAATGCAGCAGGTGCCCAAAACTTTTCAAATCTTATTTTTTATGATCAAACCTTGATCAATAATAAATAGTAATGGAATCATGGCTGGCTATCCTTGATGAAGGAAGGAATTGCTGGCAGCACAGGCAAGCACGCTTGTTACAGAAGTATCAGGGGTGGGACAAAGGCATTGTGTCCAGGCTGGTGTCATTGAGTCAGGAGGAGCAGAGCTGAACCTGAGGGAGCACAGGGCTCACAGTCAGACCCAGGAACCTTCAGCCACTGCCCCAGAGCCTGTACTTACATCCAGGCTAGAGCCAGAGACAGTTGTGGCCTCCACCTGAGCTAATGCAGCTTAGAGAACACCTCTGGCTTTCAGGGAGCAGCACCACAGAGGGACTGGTTACAGTGCTGTGAGCTGCCCTGGCTTTTCATAGAGCCAAGCAATCAGAGCACAGACTGAAACACCCGATGTCAAAAACCCCAGCAGTCTCTTTGGAAAAGGGAAGGAGACAGAGGCATAGCTTGACAAAGCATGGATTTCACCATTCACATCTCACCAGGTTAAAAAACACACAGCTATATTTTTTATTTTCTTTTTTTTTTTTCCCCCAAGTTTCAGTTAGAATATCAGCATCAAAAATAAGTGGACAGTCAGGTTAAATGAACTGGTGGCACAACCAAACAGCAGCCCTGGTCAGCTGCTGCTCCACAGCTGACACTGCAGGAAACACCTCTACTCATGTTAAACACTGCAAACTTTTCTCCAGCACCAGCTGAGCAGAGTGAGGAATTTCACCTTAAGATATATCCAAGAGATTACTGGAGGTACAGGAACAGTAGAAAACCCCCAAAATTTCCTATTTTCAATGACACCAGTACAGCAAAAGAGTTTGAGAAATATTTACAGAGATATCTACATAAGATGCCTAACAGCGCCCGTACAACGCTCCAGCAGACTGGAATTGCTAACACCACCATTTCCTTTCCCACATCAGTTGTCCTCTCCAAAGGGCTGACCGGATGTCCCCTCAGTTCAACTCCAGTTAAGAGCCATCTTGTTGGTCCTCAATCTTTGGAGCCAGGTAGTATTTCAAGTGTCCCATGTCAGCAATCTTGTACTCCACCACTGGGAAAGAACAAAGGGCACTCAGCAGGCTCCTCAGAAAAGCTGCTCCCCCCTGAGTTGCTAATGCAGCCCTGAGGCAGCAGCGTTCTGCAAGGGTGCTCGAGGAGAGCTGTGCCTACTTACCCAGTGGCACATCTGCAGACATGCTGAGGGTCACTGTAGGTGACAACGGAGTGGCCTTGGTGAAGAAGTTCAGATACCTCAGCGCAAAGGTCAGCTGGACCGGCTCGTTCATCTCAATGGTGACCTAGGGGCCACAGGTCAGGTTAGATCTCACCGCACGCGGCGAGCTCCTTCCAGTCTCGTGTGCCACAGACACCTCATGCAAAGGCAGCCAGTGCTGCTCCCACCCCATTCTGCTGAGCGCCACCCACGGGTCCCAGGGGTACAGGCCTCACGCTGACAAGGATTTGCTGACTCTAATCAGCAAACCTGAGAAATACACAACCCAAACGCCCCGCTATAGCCCTCATAGGTCAGAGAAGCAGTCACAAAGCTTCAACACTAAAGACAGAGTAACCAGGAAGGCTTAACTTACAGCTTCCTCCTCTTTATCCACGTTACTGGTCTGCGACAGCTTGATGTTCCCATTGCCCAGCTCCCCGTTAGCTGAAAACTTCACCCCGTCTTTCGCACAGGAGATGACGACTGCATCGCCGATGTGGCTGAGGTCTCTGCAGATGCGTGCGAATTCCGCTGAAGGCATTTTTACTACACAACTGTATTCCTGCTCCTGCAAAAGGTGTCACGGTTAAATCTCTATCGAGCAGCCTGGTGTAGTCACTACCCTTGAGTTTATCTTTCCAAAGGAATTACTTAGGATCATTAAGGTTGGAAGAGACCTCTAAGATCACCAAGTCCAACTGTTAGTTCCATTACAAGCTCTGCTTCCAAGTCTGACGTGGACATTGGAGAACGCCTATTTCTGAGGCAGTGACCACCTGAGCCACTACTTACCGGAATTCCAAGCTGCTCCACATCGAGATCCATTAGCTTCATCTCATAATCAGAAACCTTTTCCTGATCTAAAAAAAAAAAACAAAGCACAATTTGAGCAAGTGTTTTTGAGAAGTTATCACCCTGATTTTAAGTTTTGCCACTTCTCCCCCCCAATAAATAAAACCACCTCAGTAAGCTCCACCTTGTTTAATTAAAGCTGGAAACGAACCCAACCACCTCTTGTAGGCTGGAAGAGGACAGCAACCTGCCAAGAGCATCTGTTTGTGGCCTAAAGACTTTGTCTTACAAAGGAAGTCTTGGTCACAGTGACCAAGTGTCCATCTCCAGCCTGCTTCAGGAGTTTCACTGTCGGGCAGCTCTCCCACTCAGCATCGAAGGGAGTTATGAAGGCTCCGTACAAACACCACGGCAGCACGACAATTCCCAAACACAACACTCACTCGGTGCTTCAAACACGAGAGCCAACGTATCCGCATTGTCTTCTGCTCGGAGAGTTATGATGTCCTCATTTCCAGCACACTTCAGTATTTTTGACATGCTGTGGGGGGAAGAGGTCAGTCAGTGGTGGGGTCCCAGACATGAGAGTGGGAACACCAGAACAGGAACACCAGCCCGTGGGATGCAACAGGGACAGTGGGGAGCTGTCAGCATCGGGTCTGCAGGAGCTGGAGAACAGAGGGAGAAGCCCTCAGAGTCGGGGGGTGGAAGAGCCCCCCGTGGGCTGGACCCGGGGAAGGGAAGGCAGGGAGAGCCCCCCCCCCCGGGTGCTGCACAACACATGGCGGGGGGAGTGAGCCCCCGGGGGGCAGCATCATATTGGTGGGGCAGGGGTGAGCAGCACATGACAGGGGAGTACGGGGAGCTCCCCCAGGGGGCGGCACCACACGGGGCCGGGATGAGTGGCGTGAAGTAGTGGATCCCGCGCTCCCGCCACCCCAAGCCTTTCCCGCCACCGCGCGCCGGCAGTGACGTCACCACGGCCGCGCGCGCGCCGCGAAAAACGGCGCGAGAGCTGAGGGGGAGGAGGGGGTGACGCCCCCCCCCCGCGCAGCTGCCGCTCCCTGGGACCCGGGTAAACGCGTCCCCCGCTCCGCACTCGACCCCAACGCGGCCCCCAGCGCACCCCAGCTCCAGGCCAGGCCCAGCCTCGCCGCCCCCACGCCCGCCCCCCCGCTGCTCCCGGCCCCGCCGCCCGCGGCACCTGGCGAGGTTGACGCCCATGGCGATGTTGCGGTCGCAGCGGTAGGTGTCGAAGCCCTCGGAGCGCAGCGTGAGCTGCACCAGCGAGACGTGCGAGGAGTCCATGCTCTGCAGGCTGATGCCGCCCGAGCCCAGGTCCCAGCACGCCTCGGTGATGAGGTCCTTGAGGGCCTCCAGCACGCGCTTGAGCACGGAACCCTGCACCAGCCGCGCCTCAAACATCCTGACGGCAGAGCGGGCGAGAAGCGCGGAACTGGAGCACCGGCAGCAACAACCGCGCTTGGCCGCCTGCGCCTTTTATACTACCCCGCCCCGCCCGCCGTGCACCGCAGCCAATTGCAGCGCCCTCCGCT
>JAUMJL010002012.1:0-19398 GCA_033558185.1 Dromococcyx pavoninus | reverse complement strand
AAAAAATGGGCTGAGGAACCCAAAAATGGGCTGAGGAACCCAGAAATGGGCTGAGGGGCCAAAAAATGGGCTGAGGAACCCAAAAATGGGCTGAGGAATCCAAAAATGGGCTGAGGGGCCAAAAAATGGGCTGAGGAACCCAAAAATGAACTGAGGAACCCAAAAATGGGCTGAGGGGCCAAAAATGGGCTGAGGAACCCAAAAATGGGCTGAGGGGACAAAAAATGGGCTGAGGAACCCAAAAATGGGCTGAGGGGCCAAAAAATGAGCTGAGGAACCCAAAAATGGGCTGAGGAACCCAAAAATGGGCTGAGGAACCAAAAAATGGGCTGAGGCGCCAAAAAATGGGCTGAGGAACCCAAAAATGGGCTGAGGAACACAAAAATGGGCTGAGGGGCCAAAAAATGGGCTGAGGAACCCAAAAATGGGCTGAGGGGCCAAAAAATGGGCTGAGGAACCCAAAAATGGGCTGAAGAACCCAAAAATGGTCTGAGGGGCCAAAAAATGTGCTGAGGAACCCAAAAATGGGCTGAGGGGCCAAAAAATGGGCTGAGGAACCCAAAAATGGGCTGAGGAGCCAAAAAATGGGCTGAGGAACCCAAAAATGGGCTGAGGAACCCAAAAATGGTCTGAGGGGCCAAAAAATGGGCTGAGGAACCCAAAAATGGGCTGAGGAACCCAAAAATGGGCTGAGGAACCCAAAAATGGGCTAAGGAACCCAAAAATGGGCTGAGGGGCTCAAAACATGGGCTGAGGAACCTAAAAATGGGGTGAGGAACCAAAAATGGGCTGAGGAACCCAAAAATGGGCTGAGGAACCCAAAAATGGGCTGAGGGGCCAAAAAATGGGCTGAGGAACCCAAAAATGAACTGAGGAACCCAAAAATGGGCTGAGGGGCCAAAAAATGGGCTGAGGGACCAAAAAATGGGCTGAGGAACCCAAAAATGGGCTGAGGGGACAAAAAATCAGCTGAGGAACCCAAAAATGGGCTGAGGAACCCAAAAATGGGCTGAGGATCCCAAAAATGGGCTGAGGGGCCAAAAAATGGGCTGAGGGGCCAAAAAATAGGCTGAGGATCCCGAAAATGGGCTGAGGGGACAAAAAATGGGCTGAGGAACCCAAAAATGGGCTGAGGGTCCAAAAAATGAGCTGAGGAACCCAAAAATGGGCTGAGGAACCCAAAAATGGGCTGAGGAACCCAAAAATGGCTGAGGGGCCAAAAAATGGGCTGAGGAACCCAAAAATGGGCTGAGGAGCCAAAAAATGGGCTGAGGAACCCAAAAATGGGCTGAGGAACCCAGAAATGGGCTGAGGGGCCAAAAAATGGGCTGAGGAACCCAAAAATGGGCTGAGGAATCCAAAAATGGGCTGTGGGGCCAGAAAATGGGCTGAGGAACCCAAAAATGAACTGAGGAACCCAAAAATGGGCTGAGGGGCCAAAAAATGGGCTGAGGAACCCAAAAATGGGCTGAGGAACCCAAAAATGGGCTGAGGAACCCAAAAATGGGCTGAGCGGCCAAAAAATGGGCTGAGGGGCCAAAAAATGGGCTGAGGAACCCAAAAATGGGCTGAGGGGACAAAAAATGGGCTGAGGAACCCAAAAATTGCCTGAGGGGGCAAAAAAAGAGCTGAGGAACCCAAAAATGGGCTGAGGAACCCCAAAATGGGCTGAGGAACCCAAAAATGGGCTGAGGGGCCAAAAAATGGGCTGAGGAACCCAAAAATGGGCTGAGGAACCCAAAAATGGGCTGAGGGGCCAAAAAATGGGCTGAGGAACCCAAAAATGGGCTGAGGGGCCAAAAAATGGGCTGAGGAACCCAAAAATGGGCTGAAGAACCCAAAAATGGTCTGAGGGGCCAAAAAATGGGCTGAGGAACCCAAAAATGGGCTGAGGGGCCAAAAAATGGGCTGAGGAACCCAAAAATGGGCTGAGGAGCCAAAAAATGGGCTGAGGAACCCAAAAATGGGCTGAGGAACCCAAAAATGGGCTGAGGGGCCAAAAAATGGGCTGAGGAACCCGAAAATGGGCTGAGGAATCCAAAAATGGACTGAGGGGGCAAAAAACGGGCTGAGGAACCCAAAAATGAACTGAGGAACCCAAAAATGGGCTGAGGGGCCAAAAAATGGGCTGAGGAACACAAAAAAATGGGCTGAGGGGCCAAAAAATGGGCTGAGGAACCCAAAAAAGGGCTGAGGAACCCAAAAATGGGCTGAGGAACCCAAAAATGGGCTGAGGGGCCAAAAAATGGGCTGAGGAACCCAAAAATGGGCTGAGGAACACAAAAATTGGCTGAGGGGCCAAAAAATGGCTGAGGAACCCAAAAATGGGCTGAGGAACCCAAAAATGGTCTGAGGGGCCAAAAAATGGGCTGAGGAACCCAAAAATGGGCTGAGGAACCCAAAAATGGGCTGAGGAACCCAAAAATGGGCTGAGGGGTTCAAAACATGGGCTGAGGAACCTAAAAATGGGCTGAGGAACCAAAAATGGGCTGAGGAACCCAAAAATGGGCTGAGGAACCCAAAAATGGGCTGAGGGGCCAAAAAATGGGCTGAGGAACCCAAAAATGAACTGAGGAACCCAAAAATGGGCTGAGGGGCCAAAAAATGGCTGAGCGGCCAAAAAATGGGCTGAGGAACCCAAAAATGGGCTGAGGGGACAAAAAATGGGCTGAGGAACCCAAAAATGGGCTGAGGAACCCAAAAATGGGCTGAGGAACCCAAAAATGGGCTGAGGGGCCAAAAAATGGGCTGAGGGGCCAAAAAATAGGCTGAGGATCCCAAAAATGGGCTGAGGGGACAAAAAATGGGCTGAGGAACCCAAAAATGGGCTGAGGGGCCAAAAAATGAGCTGAGGAACCCAAAAATGGGCTGAGGAACCCAAAAATGGGCTGAGGGGCCAAAAAATGGGCTGAGGGTCCAAAAAATGGGCTGAGGAACCCAAAAATGGGCTGAGGAACCCAGAAATGGGCTGAGGAACCCAAAAATGGGCTGAGAAACCCAAAAATGGTCTGAGGAACACAAAAATGGGCTGAGGAACCCAAAAATGGGCTGAGGGGCCAAAAAATGGGCTGAGGAATCCAAAAATGGGCTGAGGAACGCAAAAATGGGCTGAAGAAACCCAAAATGCGCTGAGGAACCCAAAAGTGAACTGAACAACCCAAAAATGGATTCAGGCAACCAAAAATGGTTTGAGGAACCCAAAAACGGTCTCAGGAAGCCAAAAATGGTCTGAAGAACCCAAAAATGGATTGAAGAACCCCAAAATGCGCTGAGGAACCCAAAAGTAGACTGAACAACCCAAAAATGGATTGAGGAAACCAAAAATGCGCCGAGGAACCCAAAAATTGATTGAGGAACCCAAAAATCGGCTGAGGAACCCAAAAACTGATTGAGGAACCCAAAAATGGGCTGAGGAACCCAATAATGAACTGAAGAACCCAAAAATGGGTTTGAAGGAACCCCAAAATGGGCTGAAGAACGCAAAAATGGATTTTGGAACCCAAAAATGGGCTCAGGAAGCCAACAATGGATTGAGGAACCGAAGAATGGGCTGAGGGACCCAAAAATGGATTGACGGACAAAAAATGGATTGAGGAAACCAAATATGGTTTGAAGAAACGAAATATGGATGGAGGATTGGTTTCCTCAATCCATTTTTGGGTTCTTCAGCCCATTTTTGGGTTCCTGAAACCATTTTTGGGTTCCTCAATCCATTTTGGGTGTTCCTCAATACAGTTTTGGTTTCCAGAGCCAATTTTTGTTTTCCTCAATCCATTTTTGGGTTCGCCAATTCATTTTTGTGTTCTTCAGGTCATTTTTGAGTTCCTCAACCCATTTTTTGTTTCCTCAGACCATTTTTGGGTACCTCAATCCATTTTTAGATTCTTCAGCGCATTTTTGGGTTCTTCAATCCATGTTTGGATTCCTGAGCCCTGTTTTGGTTTCCTCAATGCATTTTTGGGTTCTTCAGGCCATTTTTGGATTTCTGAGCCCATTTTGGGGTTCCTAAATCCATTTATGGGTTCCTCAGCTCATTTTGGGGCTCCTCAATCCATTTTTAGGTTCTTCAGCCCATTCTTGGATTCTGGAATCCATTTTAGGGTTCCTCAATACATTTTTGTGTTCCTGAGCCCATTTTCGGGTTCCTGAGCCTATTTTTGGGTTTCTCAATCCATATTTGGGTTCTTCAGCCCATTTATAGGTTCCTCAGCCCATTTTCGGGTTCCTGAGCCTATTTTTGGTTTCCCCAATCCATTTTTTGGTTCCTCAGCCGATTTTGGGGTTCTTCAGCCCATTTTTGGTTCCTCAGCCCATTTTTGGGTTCCTCGATCCATTTTTGGGTTCCTCAATCCATTTTTGTGTTCCTGGGCCTATTTTATGCTTCTTCAAACCATTTTTTGTTTCCTCAATCCAGTTTTGGGATCCTCAACTCATTTTTGGGCTCCTCAATCCATTTTTTTGTTCTTCTGCCCATTTTTGGTTTCCTGAACCCGTTTTTGGGTTTCTCAACCAATTTTTTTTTTCCTCAATCCATTTTTGGGTTCCTCAATCCATTTTTCGGTTCCTCAATCCATTTTTGTGTTCCTGGGCCTATTTTATGCTTCGTCAAACCATTTTTTGTTTCCTCAATCCAGTTTTGCGCTCCTCAACTCATTTTTGGGCTCCTCAATCCATTTTTTGGTTCTTCTGCCCATTTTTGGTTTCCTGAACCCGTTTTTGGGTTCCTCAACCAATTTTTCTTTTCCTCAATCCATTTTTGGGTTCCTCAATCCATTTTTGGGTTCTTCACACTGTTTTTTGGTTCCTGAGCCCTTTTTTGTGTTCCTCAGGACATTTTTGTTTTCTCAGCCAATTTTTGGGTTCCTCAATCCATTTTAGGTTTCCTCACTCGCTTTTTGGGTTCCTCACTCCATTTTTGGGTTCCTAAATCCATTTTTGTGTTCTTCAACCCACTTTTGGTTTCCTGAACGCATTTTTGGTTTCCTCAATCAATTTTTTTTTCTCCCTGAATCCTTTTTTTGGGTTCCTCTGCACATTTTTGCGTTCCTGAATCCATTTTTTGTTTCCTGAATCCATTTTTTGGTCCGTCAATCCATTTTTGTGTTCCTCAATCTATTTTTGGGTTCCTCAATTCATTTTTTGAACCCACAATCCATTTTCTGGATACTCAGCCCATTTTTGTATTTTTCAATCCATTTTGAGGTTCCTGAGCCCGTTTTTGGTTTCTTCAATCCATTTTTGGGTTCCTCAGCCCATTTTTGGGTTCCTCAATCATTTTTTGGGTTCCTGAGCCCATTTTGGGTTCTTCAGACCATTTTTCGTTTCCTGAATCCATTTCTGGGTCACTCATTCCTTTTTTGGGTTCCTGAATAATTTTTTTTTTTCTCAATCCATTTTTTGGGTTTCTCAGCCCATTTTTGGTTTCCTCATCACACTTTTGGATTCTTCAATCCATTTTTTGGGTACCTCTACCCATATGGGGTTTCTAAAGCCCATTTTTGGACTCCTAAGCCAAGTTTGGGGTTTCTGAATCCATTTCTTGGTCCCTCAATCCATTTTTGGAGTACGCAGCCCATTTTTGGGTTCTTCAATCCATTTTTCGGTTCCTCAGCCCATTTTTGGGTTCCTCAACCATGTTTGGGTTCCTCAGCCTGTTTTTGGGTTCCTCAATCTATTTTTGGGTGTCTCACCCCGTTTTTGGATTCCTCAGCTTTTTTGTGTTCGTCAATCCATTTTTGGGTTTCTGATCCTATTTTTGGTTCTTCAGCTCCTTTTTCTCTCCACTCTGCAGCCCTCTCTGTAGCCCATTTCTTGCTCCTTTTTTTCCTCCTATCGAACCGCATGGCTAGACTCAGTCGAACTTCTGGTGCCCCCTAGAGAGCCCTTATCTCTCCCCTTAGGATCCCGCTGTGGAGTCACTTGCAGAGCACGTATCGACCCCTCTCTAACCCATACGCTGTCCCCTTTTCAACTCATATCATGCCCTTTTTCACCCCCGTGGAACCCCCTACAGAGCTGCCATCCCAGCCGATATGTCCCGCTTATGGAGCCCCCTCTAGAGCCCCTCTTTCACACTTTCTCTCTCCTATGGTGCCTTCTAGAGAGGTGCTATCACTCTTCCTCTGTCCCTCCTATGGAGTCCCTTCTACGGGCGTTATCGTGCCCTGTAGTTGGCATAAGGCGCCATCTAGGGCCCCCATCTCTCTCTGTCTCCCCTTCGGACCTGTCTCTAGAGTCCCTATCACGCTCTCAATGTCCCTCCTATGGAGCCCCTTTAACAGCCCTTATCGCACCCTCTGTTGCGTTTCGGGTGCGACCTACGGAGAGCTCCCATAATGGCCAAAAAGTGCCGCATATGGAGTTTGCTATGGAGCCCCTATCTCGCTCTTTTTCTTCCCCATGGAGTCTCCTAGAGAGGTGTTTTCACTGTCCCTGTGTCCTTCCTACGGAGTCCCTTCTACGACCATTACCGCGCCCTGCAGTGGGCTTATGGCGCCCCCTTCAGAGCCCCTATCTTGCTCTGTTTCACCAATGGAGATCTGTATAGAACTCGTTTGGGGCTCCCTATATCCCAGCTATGGAGCCACTTATGGAGCCCCTATCATATCCTACGTCGCCCTCATGGAAACCCCTGTAGATTTCCTATCATGGCTAATAAGTCCCACAAGTGGTGCCCTCTCTAGAGACCTTATCTCGCTTATTGTCTCCTGTAGGCAGCACTCTATAGAGCCCCCTTCACCTTCCCTACGGAACCCATTAAACAGCCCCTATCACCTCCTGTATTGTGCCTATAGAGCCCCTCGAGTGCCCCCTAAGTTCCTGATATTGTGCCCAGTCCAGTGAGGAGCGATTCATATTTTCATGTGCTTCTCAGCAGACTCGGAATGCACGGAAGCTTTACGTCGAGAGATAATCTCTCTGTGTACTGTTAGATCTGAAATCGGTTCCTTGCCGATCGGTTCACAAGGCATCTGTTCATCACATACAGGTACGCCTTCCAGTCTGATTCTTGCCTCGGAGCCGTGCCTTCTCTGCTCTCTTTTGCCGTCTCTGCCACAGCTCTTCCGCATGACTGTAAAACGCGTGCGTCTGGCTGCTACATGAGAACCGATTTAGGCCGCAAGGTCGTTCGGCCGCAGAGGTTGAAACCTCCGGGGAGAGAGCCTGTGTGCCCTTTCTTAGCCGAGCAAGCTCCGCGCGCATTCTTGGGCATTCTCAGCAGACTCCGGTTCAACTGGTTCTTTACACTAAGAGGTGTCTGAGAACTGCTAGCGTTGAAACGTGTTGCTGTCAAAAGTTTTCTTCCTGCACCCGTTTCACAGACACAGAAAAGCAGTCGGTCTGCTCCTTCCTTCCGAGAGCAGCAGTCATTTGAATCTTCATCCATCTCTGCAGTTAGGAGCCACATCACTGCAGTGGGAATTCTCAGCCGCTGGTGGATCTGTTTCCGTAGAAAGCATTAAATCACTCCATAAAAGCAGCAGGTTCTTCAGCGCTTGCCTGTCTTCTCGGAAGACTAACACCCAGGGAATGCATTGTTAATGACCCTGCTTGTCCGCAAGGCTGACAATGTCTGGCACGGGGGAGAGAGGAATTGCAGGTCTTTGTAGGAGGATCTGCCAGTGAAGTGCGCTCACTTTGCTCTTTGAAATGAGGCGCTCCATAGAGGATGGCAAGCATTCACAGGAGCTGCAGAAGGTCTCCTTGATGCTTGATCTAGAGAGCATTCGTACTGCCTTAGAGGAGCAAGAGAAGGAGAACCAAAATTGACAGGCACGGCAATGCCCTGAAACCCGGCATTAGTCCCCTAGATCCATGCCACGGTCTCTGCTGCCATCTATTGTCCGTTTATGCATACTACAGTCCCTCCGGGAAAGAACTGGTATTTGATTCTATAAAGCCGAGCAGATGTAAAAAACCAGAGACTAGTGATAGGGGCTCTGTAGCGGGCTCCATAAGCGCGATACAGGGCGCAATAGGGGCTGTATAAGGGGCTCGGTATTTGAAAAGTGAGACAAGGGTCTGTAGAGGGGGCTGCTTGCATCTGTTCATCACACACAGGTACGCCTTCCAGTCTGCTTCTTGTCTCTCGAGCCGTGCCTTCTCTGCTCTCTTCTGCCGTCTCTGCCACAACTCTTCCGCATGACTGTAAAACGCCGGGGTCTGTCTGATAGAGGAAAACGGCTACCCCGCAAGCTCCTTCGGCCGCAGTGTTTGAAACCTCCGGAGAGAGAGCCTGTGTGCTCTTGCTTAGTCGAACAAGCTTCGCGCGCATTCCTGGGCATTCTCAGCAGACTCCGGCTCCACAGGTTCTTTGCACTAACAGATAAAGCTGTCTGAGAACTGCTAGCTCTATAACGCGTTGCTCAAAAGTTTTCTTCCTGCACCCGTTTCACAGACACAGAAAAGCAGCCGGTCTGCTCCTTCCCTCCGAGAGCAGCAGTCATTTAAATCTTCATCCATTTCTGCCATTAGCAGCCACATCACTGCAGTGGGAATTCTCAGCCGCTGGTGAATCTGTTTCCGTAGAAGGCATTAAATCACTCAAAAAAAGCTGCAGGTTCTTCAGCGCTTGTCTGTGTCCTCGGAAGACCAACACCCAGGGAATGCATTGTTAATGACCCTGCTTGTCCGCAAGGCTGGCAATGTCTGGGACGGGGAGAGAGGAACTGCAAGTTTTTGTAGAAGGATCTGCCAGTGAAGAATATTCTAGTGTCAAAAATTACAATTTTGTGTGGAACAGTTACCACAAGTGAAACTTTGTTTTTAAGTAGCTGTATGAGGCGTAGAAAACACGTAATTGAGGTTTTTTTCTTTCTAATTAATTTTGCAAGTTCTTTTGTATTCAGGCTTTGGTTTGTCCAGAAGACTTTCAGAAAGCTTCAGCATGTATACATACACATCATCCCTGGTGCTCGCTGTGAAATCCTCCTTTTTGTTTTTCTGATACTTTCTGTGCTTCTTATCAGCATCTGCTCTGCCAATTTTAGCAGCTGCTAAATTCTGTGCTCTTGTCTTCATCTGAGGTCAGACACCTGCCACTGCATGCATGCAATGTGTACCAAGCTCCCTGCTGCCTTTTGATTAATTTGCACCTCCCACTTACGAGCACCTTATAAAGCCCCTATCAAGCTTACCGAGCCCCCTATAGATCTCCTATCGCACCATGTAAATTCCTGCTATGGTGTCCCAAGTATAGCAGTTATAGTGTCCTGTGTACCCTGTACGTAGCCCCCTCTAGAGCCCCTGTCGCCCCCCACTGTTGCACTCATGGAACCCCACTCCAGGAGCTTCTCTCACAAGTGGGCCCCTCTACAGCCTGCAAGTGCCCCCTCTACAGCCCCTTGTCGCACTTTTCAAATACCGAGCCCTTTATACAGCTCCTATTGCGCCCTGTATCGCGCTTATGGAGCCCGCTACAGAGCCGCTATCACTAGTCTCCGTTTTTTTACATCTGCTCGGCTTTATAGAATCAAATACCAGTTCTTTCCCGGAGGGACTGTAGTATGCATAAACGGACAATAGATAGCAGCAGAGACCGTGGCATGGATCTAGGGGACTAATGCATTTACCTGGCTGTGCTCAGGCTTCTGCCGCGTTTCAGGGCATTGCCGTGCCTGTCAATTTCTGTTCTCCTTCTCTTGCTACCCTAAGGCAGTACGAATGCTCTCTAGATCAAGCATCAAGGAGACCTTCTGCAGCTCCTGTGAATGCTTGTCGTCCTCTATGGAGCGCCTCATTTCAAAGAGCAAAGTGAGCGCTCTTCACTGGCAGATCCTTCTGACAAAACCTGCAGTTCCTCTCTCCCCCGTGCCAGACATTGTCAGCCTTGCGGACAAGCAGGGTGGTTAACAATGCATTCCCTGGGTGTTGGTCTTCCGAGGAGACAGGCAAGCGCTGAAGAACCTGCAGCTTTTTTTTGAGTGATTTAATGCTTTCTACGGAAACAGATCCACCACCGGCTGAGAATTCCCACTGCAGTGATGTGGCTCCTAACTGCAGAGATGGATGAAGATTCAAAGGACTGCTGCTCTCGGAAGGAAGGAGCAGACCGACTGCTTTTCTGCGGCTTTGAAACGGGTGCAGGAAGAAAACTTTTGACAGCAACACGTTTCAGCGCTAGCAGTTCTCAGACAGCTTTACCTCTTAGTGTAAAGAACCTGTTGAACCAGAGTCTGCTGAGAATGCCCAGGAATGCGCGCGGAGCTTGCTCGGCTAAGACAGGGCACACAGGCTCTCTCCCCGGAGGTTTCAACCTCCGCGGCTGAACGACCTTGCGGGCTAAATCGGTTCTCATGTAGCAGCCAGACGCACGCGTTTTACGGTCATGCGGAAGAGCTGTGGCAGAGACAGCAGAAGAGAGCAGAGAAGGCACGGCTCCGAGGCAAGAATCAGACTGGAAGGCGTACCTGTATGTGATGAACAGATGCCTGATGAACCGATCGGCAAGGAACCGATCTAACAGTACACAGAGAGACTTATCTCTCGATGTAAAACTTCCGTGCATCCCGAGTCTGCTAGGAAGCACATGAAAATATGAATCGCTCCTCACTGGACTATTACCAGTTCGTTTGATTACTTGTGCTGCGCAGACGAAGGCAGAGGATGATCTTGCAGGGTGAAACATTTCTCGTCTGACAGGTTTCTTTTCTGAGCAACAGCTAGACGTTTTACAGTGATGTGGCTGTTTACAGCTGAGATGGAGGAAGATTTAAATGACTGCTGCTGTCAGAGGGCAGGAACAGACCAACTGCTTTTCTGTGACTTTGGAACTGGCTGTAAAAGGGGCTCAGTTAGGAGGGACATTGAGAGTGTAATAGGGGCTCTAGAGACGACTCTAGAGCGAGATAGGGACTCAAGAGAGGGTCCCATATGCGCGACTTATCGCAGGGATAGGAACTTCATAGGGGGCGATACAGGGCGCGATAGGTGGCATAAGGTGTACAGAGGGTTTGACAGGTGCTCTTCGGAGGGCTCCATAGCGGGATCATAAGGGGAGCGATATGGACTCTCCAGGAGGCAGCAGAAGTGCGACCGAGTGTGCCGTAGAGGCTGTACAAGAGGCTCCATAGGAGGAAGATAGGGAGCAAGAAACGGGCTCTATAGAGGGCTGCATAGTGGAGAGAAAGATAGAGATAGGGTCTCGATAGCAGGGAATTCTTGGCGGTGATAGAAGATCTAGAGGGAGATCCGTGGGAGAGAGCAAGCACGATAGGGGCAAGTGTAGAGGGTTCCATAGGGAGAGACAGGGCGTGATAGGGTCTCTAGGGGGTGCCCCTTTCGGGATAGAAAGGGCTCTATCGGGGTTCGATAGCGTAGACCTCGGGGGCGAGATAGGGGCTCTCTATAGAGCTCTAGAAGGGAGACAAAGAGCAAAAGAAAGGGGCTCCGTATGTTGGACTTATTGGTCGTGAGGGGAGCTCTATAGACGTTTCCATGGGTGCAAGACAGGGCATGAGAGGGTCTTTGTAGGAAGATGTAATAGGGGTACAGAGGATGTGCTAAGTGCTCTTACAAGGGGGCAAAATATCAGGAACTTAGGGGCACTATAGAGTTCTCTGTAGGCACAATACAGGAGGCGATAAGGGCTGTTTAATGGGTTCCGTAGGGAAGGTGAAGGGGGCTCTATAGAGTGCTGCCTACAGGAGACAATAAGCGAGATAAGGTCTCTAGAGAGGGCACCACTTGTGGGACTTATTAGCCATGATAGGAAATCTACAGGGGCTTCCATGAGGGCGACGTAGGATATGATAGGGGCTCCATAAGTGGCTCCATAGTTGGGATATAGGGAGCCCCAAACGGGTTCTATACAGATCTCCATTGGTGAAACAGAGCAAGATAGGGGCTCTGAAGGGGGCGCCATAAGCCCACTGCAGGGCGCGGTAATGGTCGTAGAAGGGACTCCGTAGGAGGGACACAGGGACAGTGAAAACACCTCTCTAGGAGACTCCATGGGGAAGAAAAAGAGCGAGATAGGGGCTCCATAGCAAACTCTATATGCGGCACTTTTTGGCCATTATGGGAGCTCTCCGTAGGTCGCACCCGAAACGCAACAGAGGGTGCGATAAGGGCTGTTAAAGGGGCTCCATAGGAGGGACATTGAGAGCGTGATAGGGACTCTAGAGACAGGTCCGAAGGGGAGACAGAGAGAGATGGGGGCCCTAGATGTGGCGCCTTATGCCAACTACAGGGCACGATAACGCCCGTAGAAGGGACTCCATAGGAGGGACAGAGGAAGAGTGATAGCACCTCTCTAGAAGGCACCATAGGAGAGAGAAAGTGTGAAAGAGGGGCTCTAGAGGGGGCTCCATAAGCGGGACATATCGGTTGGGATGGCAGCTCTGTAGGGGGTTTCACGGGGGTGAAAAAAAGTGTGATATGAGCTGAATAGGGGGCAGCATATGGGATAGAAAGGGGTCGATATGTGCTCTGCAAGTGATTCCACAGCGGGATCCTAAGGGGAGAGATAAGCGCTCTCTGCGGGGCAGAAGTTCGACTGAGTGTTCCGAAGAGTCTAGCCATGCGGTTCGATAGGAGGAAAAAAAGGAGCAAGTAACGGGCTATAGAAAGAGCAGCAGAGTGGAGAGAAAGATGGGCTGAAGAACCCAGAAATGGGATCAAAACCCCCAAAATGGATTTAGGAACCAAAAAAATGAGGAATCAAAAAATGGGCTGAGGAATGCAATAATGAACTGAAGAACCCAAAAATGGGTTGAGGAACCCCAAAATGGGCCGAAGAACGCAAAAATGGATTGTGGAACCCAAAAATGGGCTCAGGAAGCCAAAAAAGGATTGAGGAACCCAAAAATGGATTCAGGAAACAAAAATTGATCGAGGAACCCAAAATAGGGTTCAGGAATGCAAAAATGGGCTGAAGAACCCAAAAATGGATTGAGGAGCCAAAAAAATGAGCTTAGGAAACCAAAAATCGATTGAAGAACCCAAAAATGGGCTGAGGAACCCAATAATGAACTGAAAAACCCAAAAATGGGTTGAGGAACCCAATAATGAACTGAAGAACGAAAAAATGGATTGAGGAAACCAAAAATGGGATGAGGAAGCCAAACATGGTTTGAGGAACCCAAAAATGGTCTGAGGAAACCAAACATGGTTTGAGGAACCCAAAAATGGGCTGAGGAACGCAAAAATGGGCTGAAGAAACCCAAAATGCGCTGAGGAACCCAAAAGTGGACTGAACAACCCAAAAATGGATTGAGGAACCCAAAAATGGGCTGAGGAACCCAGAAATGGATTTAGGAACCTCAAAAAATCGATTGAGGAACCCAAAATAGATTGAGGAACCCAAAAATGGGCTGAGGAACCCAGAAATGGATTGAGGAACCTCAAAAAATCGATTGAGGAACCCAAAATAGATTGAGGAACCCAAAAATGGGCTGAGGAACCTAGAAATTAATTGAGGAACCCAAAAATTAGCTGAAAAAACAAGAAATGAATTGAGGAAACTAAAAATGGATTGAGGAATCAAAAAATGGCCGGAGGAACCCCAAAATTGGCTGAACAACCGTAAAATGGACTGAGGAACCCAAAAATGAGCTCAGGAATTGAAATATGGATTGAAGAACCCAAAAATGGGCGGACGAACCCAAAAGCGGACTGAAGAACCCAAAAAAAGGATTGAGGAACCCAAAAATGGCCTGAGGAACCCAAAAATGGATAGAGAAACCCAAAAATGGATTGAGGAAACCAAAAATGTGCTGAGGAACCCAAAAATTGATTGAGGAACCCCAAAATCGCCTGAGGAACCCCAAAACTGATTGAGGAACCCAGAAATGGATTGAGGAACCTCAAAAAATCGATTGAGGAACCCAAAATAGATTGAGGAACCCAAAAATGGGCTGAGGAACCCAGAAATTAATTGCGGAACACCAAAATGGGCTGAAAAAACAAGAAATGAATTGAGGAAACTAAAAATGGATTGAGGAATAAAAAAAATGGCCCGAGGAACCCAAAAATTGGCTGAACAACCGAAAAATGGATTGAAGAACCCAAAACTGGGCGGACAAACCCAAAGGTGGGCTGAAGAACCCAAAAATGGATTGAGGAAAGCAAAAATGGGCTGAGGAAAGCAAAAATGGGCTGAGGAACCCAAAAATGGGCTGAGGGGCCAAAAAATGGGCTGAGGAACCCAAAAAATGGGCTGAGGAACCCAAAAATGGGCTGAGGGGCCAAAAAATGGGCTGAGGAACCCAAAAATGGGCTGAGGGGACAAAAAATGGGCTGAGGAACCCAAAAAAAGGGCTGAGGAACCCAAAAATGGGCTGAGGAACCCAAAAATGGGCTGAGGGGCCAAAAAATGGGCTGAGGAACCCAAAAATGGGCTGAGGAACCCAAAAAATGGGTTGAGGGGCCAAAAAATGGGCTGAGGAACACAAAAATGGGCTGAGGGGACAAAAAATGGGCTGAGGAACCCAAAAATGGGCTGAGGAACCCAAAAATGGGCTGAGGGGCCAAAAAATGGGCTGAGGAACCCAAAAATGGGCTGAGGAACCCAAAAATTGGCTGAGGGGCCAAAAAATGGGCTGAGGAATCCAAAAATGGGCTGAGGAACCCAAAAATGAGCTGAGGGGCCAAAAAATGGGCTGAGGAACCCAAAAATGGGCTGAGGAACCCAAAAATGGGCTGAGGGGCCAAAAAATGGGCTGAGGAACTCAAAAATGGGCTGAGGAACCCAAAAATGGGCTGAGGAACCCAAAAATGGGCTGAGCGGCCAAAAAATGGGCTGAGGGGCCAAAAAATGGGCTGAGGAACCCAAAAATGGTCTGAGGGGCCAAAAAATGGGCTGAGGAACCCAAAAATGGGCTGAGGGGCCAAAAAATGGGCTGAGGGGCCAAAAAATAAGCTGAGGATCCCAAAAATGGGCTGAGGGGACAAAAAATGGGCTGAGGAACCCAAAAATGGGCTGAGGGGCCAAAAAATGAGCTGAGGAACCCAAAAATGGGCTGAGGAACCCAAAAATGGGCTGAGGAACCCAAAAATGGTCTGAGGGCCCAAAAAATGGGCTGAGGAACCCAAAAATGGACTGAGGAACCCAAAAATGGGCTGAGGGGCCAAAAAATGGGCTGAGGGGCCAAAAAATGGGCTGAGGAACCCAAAAATGGGCTGAGGGGACAAAAAATGGGCTGAGGAACCCAAAAATGGGCTGAGGAACCCAAAAATGGGCTGAGGAACCCAAAAATGGTCTGAGGAACACAAAAATGGGCTGAGGAACCCAAAAATGGGCTGAGGAACCCAAAAATGGGCTAAGGAACCCAAAAATGGGCTGAGGGACCAAAAAATGGGCTGAGGAACCCAAAAATGGGCTGAGGAATCCAAAAATGGGCTGAGGGGCCAAAAAATGGGCTGAGGAACCCAAAAATGAACTGAGGAACCCAAAAATGGGCTGAGGGGCCAAAAAATGGGCTGAGGAACCCAAAAATGGGCTGAGGAACCCAAAAATGGGCTGAGGGGACAAAAAATGGGCTGAGGAACCCAAAAATGGGCTGAGGAACCCAAAAATGGGCTGAGGAACCCAAAAATGGGCTGAGCGGCCAAAAAATGGGCTGAGGGGCCAAAAAATGGGCTGAGGAACCCAAAAATGGGCTGAGGGGACAAAAAATGGGCTGAGGAACCCAAAAATGAGCTGAGGAACCAAAAAATGAGCTGAGGAACCCAAAAATGGCCTGAGGAACCCAAAAATGGGCTGAGGGGCCAAAAAATGGGCTGAGGAACCCAAAAATGGGCTGAGGTACCAAAAAATGGGCTGAGGGGCCAAAAAATGGGCTGAGGAACCCAAAAATGGGCTGAGGAACCAAAAATGGGCTGAGGGGCCAAAAAATGGGCTGAGGAACCCAAAAATGGGCTGAAGAACCCAAAAATGGTCTGAGGGGCCAAAAAATGGGCTGAGGAACCCAAAAATGGGCTGAGGGGCCAAAAAATGGGCTGAGGAACCCAAAAATGGGCTGAGGAGCCAAAAAATGGGCTGAGGAACCCAAAAATTGGCTGAGGAACCCAGAAATGGGCTGAGGGGCCAAAAAATGGGCTGAGGAAACCAAAAATGGGCTGAGGAATCCAAAAATGGGCTGAGGGGCCAAAAAATGGGCTGAGGAACCCAAAAATGGGCTGAGGAACCAAAAATGGGCTGAGGGGCCAAAAAATGGGCTGAGGAACCCAAAAATGGGCTGAAGAACCCAAAAATGGTCTGAGGGGCCAAAAAATGGGCTGAGGAACCCAAAAATGGGCTGAGGGGCCAAAAAATGGGCTGAGGAACCCAAAAATGGGCTGAGGAGCCAAAAAATGGGCTGAGGAACCCAAAAATGGGCTGAGGAACCCAGAAATGGGCTGAGGGGCCAAAAAATGGGCTGAGGAACCCAAAAATGGGCTGAGGAATCCAAAAATGGGCTGAGGGGCCAAAAAATGGGCTGAGGAACCCAAAAATGAACTGAGGAACCCAAAAATGGGCTGAGGGGCCAAAAAATGGGCTGAGGAACCCAAAAATGGGCTGAGGAACCCAAAAATGGGCTGAGGAACCCAAAAATGGGCTGAGCGGCCAAAAAATGGGCTGAGGGGCCAAAAAATGGGCTGAGGAACCCAAAAATGGGCTGAGGGGCCAAAAAATGGGCTGAGGAACCCAAAAATGGGCTGAGGGGCCAAAAAATGAGCTGAGGAACCCAAAAATTGGCTGAGGAACACAGAAATGGGCTGAGGGGCCAAAAAATGGGCTGAGGAACCCAAAAATGGGCTGAGGAATCCAAAAATGGGCTGAGGGGCCAAAAAATGGGCTGAGGAACCCAAAAATGGGCTGAGGAACCAAAAATGGGCTGAGGGGCCAAAAAATGGGCTGAGGAACCCAAAAATGGGCTGAAGGACCCAAAAATGGGCTGAGGGGCCAAAAAATGGGCTGAGGAACCCAAAAATGGGCTGAGGAACCCAAAAATGGGCTGAGGGGCCAAAAAATGGGCTGAGGGGCCAAAAAATGGGCTGAGGAACCCAAAAATGGGCTGAGGGGACAAAAAATGGGCTGAGGAACCCAAAAATGGGCTGAGGAACCCAAAAATGGGCTGAGGAACCCAAAAATGGTCTGAGGAACACAAAAATGGGCTGAGGAACCCAAAAATGGGCTGAGGAACCCAAAAATGGGCTAAGGAACCCAAAAATGGGCTGAGGGACCAAAAAATGGGCTGAGGAACCCAAAAATGGGCTGAGGAATCCAAAAATGGGCTGAGGGGCCAAAAAATGGGCTGAGGAACCCAAAAATGAACTGAGGAACCCAAAAATGGGCTGAGGGGCCAAAAAATGGGCTGAGGAACCCAAAAATGGGCTGAGGAACCCAAAATGGGCTGAGGGGACAAAAAATGGGCTGAGGAACCCAAAAATGGGCTGAGGAACCCAAAAATGGGCTGAGGAACCCAAAAATGGGCTGAGCGGCCAAAAAATGGGCTGAGGGGCCAAAAAATGGGCTGAGGAACCCAAAAATGGGCTGAGGGGACAAAAAATGGGCTGAGGAACCCAAAAATGAGCTGAGGAACCAAAAAATGAGCTGAGGAACCCAAAAATGGCCTGAGGAACCCAAAAATGGGCTGAGGGGCCAAAAAATGGGCTGAGGAACCCAAAAATGGGCTGAGGTACCAAAAAATGGGCTGAGGGGCCAAAAAATGGGCTGAGGAACCCAAAAATGGGCTGAGGAACCAAAAATGGGCTGAGGGGCCAAAAAATGGGCTGAGGAACCCAAAAATGGGCTGAAGAACCCAAAAATGGTCTGAGGGGCCAAAAAATGGGCTGAGGAACCCAAAAATGGGCTGAGGGGCCAAAAAATGGGCTGAGGAACCCAAAAATGGGCTGAGGAGCCAAAAAATGGGCTGAGGAACCCAAAAATTGGCTGAGGAACCCAGAAATGGGCTGAGGGGCCAAAAAATGGGCTGAGGAAACCAAAAATGGGCTGAGGAATCCAAAAATGGGCTGAGGGGCCAAAAAATGGGCTGAGGAACCCAAAAATGGGCTGAGGAACCAAAAATGGGCTGAGGGGCCAAAAAATGGGCTGAGGAACCCAAAAATGGGCTGAAGAACCCAAAAATGGGCTGAGGGGCCAAAAAATGGGCTGAGGAACCCAAAAATGGGCTGAGGGGCCAAAAAATGGGCTGAGGAACCCAAAAATGGGCTGAGGAGCCAAAAAATGGGCTGAGGAACCCAAAAATGGGCTGAGGAACCCAGAAATGGGCTGAGGGGCCAAAAAATGGGCTGAGGAACCCAAAAATGGGCTGAGGAATCCAAAAATGGGCTGAGGGGCCAAAAAATGGGCTGAGGAACCCAAAAATGAACTGAGGAACCCAAAAATGGGCTGAGGGTCCAAAAAATGGGCTGAGGAACCCAAAAATGGGCTGAGGAACCCAAAAATGGGCTGAGGAACCCAAAAATGGGCTGAGGAACCCAAAAATGGGCTGAGCGGCCAAAAAATGGGCTGAGGGGCCAAAAAATGGGCTGAGGAACCCAAAAATGGGCTGAGGGGCCAAAAAATGGGCTGAGGAACCCAAAAATGGGCTGAGGGGCCAAAAAATGAGCTGAGGAACCCAAAAATTGGCTGAGGAACCCAGAAATGGGCTGAGGGGCCAAAAAATGGGCTGAGGAACCCAAAAATGGGCTGAGGAATCCAAAAATGGGCTGAGGGGCCAAAAAATGGGCTGAGGAACCCAAAAATGGGCTGAGGAACCAAAAATGGGCTGAGGGGCCAAAAAATGGGCTGAGGAACCCAAAAATGGGCTGAAGAACCCAAAAATGGTCTGAGGGGCCAAAAAATGGGCTGAGGAACCCAAAAATGGGCTGAGGGGCCAAAAAATGGGCTGAGGAACCCAAAAATGGGCTGAGGAGCCAAAAAATGGGCTGAGGAACCCAAAAATGGGCTGAGGAACCCAGAAATGGGCTGAGGGGCCAAAAAATGGGCTGAGGAACCCAAAAATGGGCTGAGGAATCCAAAAATGGGCTGAGGGGCCAAAAAATGGGCTGAGGAACCCAAAAATGAACTGAGGAACCCAAAAATGGGCTGAGGGGCCAAAAAATGGGCTGAGGAACCCAAAAATGGGCTGAGGGGACAAAAAATGGGCTGAGGAACCCAAAAATGGGCTGAGGGGCCAAAAAATGAGCTGAGGAACCCAAAAATGGGCTGAGGAACCCAAAAATGGGCTGAGGAACCAAAAAATGGGCTGAGGCGCCAAAAAATGGGCTGAGGAACCCAAAAATGGGCTGAGGAACACAAAAATGGGCTGAGGGGCCAAAAAATGGGCTGAGGAACCCAAAAATGGGCTGAGGGGCCAAAAAATGGGCTGAGGAACCCAAAAATGGGCTGAAGAACCCAAAAATGGTCTGAGGGGCCAAAAATGTGCTGAGGAACCCAAAAATGGGCTGAGG
>JAUMJL010002011.1:0-26945 GCA_033558185.1 Dromococcyx pavoninus | reverse complement strand
CAAAAATGGATTGAGGAGACCAAAAATGGGCTGAGGAACCCAAAAATGGATTGAGGAACCCAAAATGGGCTGAGGAACCCAAAAATGGATTGAGGAAACCAAAAATGGATTGAGGAACGCGAAAATGGAGTCAAGAATCAAAAAATGCATTGAGGAACCCAAAAATTCATTGAGGAAACCAAAAATGGATTGAGGAAACCAAAATTGGGCTGAGGAACCCAAAAATGGATTCAAGAACCCAAAAATGATTGAGGAACCCAAACATAGGCTCAGAAATGAAAAATGGATTGAGGGACCCAAAAACAGGATGAGGAAACCAAACATGGGCTGAAGAACCCAAAAATGGATTGAGGAACCCAAAAATGGGCTCAGGAACCCAAAAATTAGATTGAGGAACCAAAAAAAGATTGAGGAAACCAAAAATGGGCTGACGAACCCGAAAAATGGGCTGAGGGATTAAAAAATGGATGGAGGAACCCAGAAATGTGCTCAGGAAACCAAAAATGGGCTGAGGAACCCAAAATGGATTGAGGCAACAAAAAATGGATTTAACAAATCAAACATGGATTGAGGAATGCAAAAATGGGCTGAGAAACCAAAAAATGGGCTGAGTAACACAAAAAGGGATTGAGGAACCAAAAAATGGATTGAGGAACCCAAAAAAGCATTTATAAACCCAAAAATGGGCTGAAGTACGAAAACATGGATTAAGGAAAAAAAATATGCACTGAGGGAAACCAAAAATAGGCTGCGGAACCCAAAAATGGTCTGAAGAACCCAAAAATGGGCTCAGGAAGCCAGATATCCTTTAAGTAAACAAAAAATAGACTGAGGAACCCAAAATTGGGGTGAGGAACCCTAAAATGGATTAATGAAAGAAAAAATGGATTGAAGAATGCTAAAAAGGGCTGAAGAATACAAAAATTGTATGAGGAGCTCAAAAATGTATTGGAGAATCCAAAAATGGGCTCAGGAACCAGAAATGGATTGAGGAACCCAAAAATGGATTGAGGAACCCAAAAATGGGCTGAGGAACCCAAAAATCGATTGAGGAACCAAAAATGGATTGAGGAACGCGAAAATGGAGTCAAGAATCAAAAAATGCATTGAGGAACCCAAACATTAATTGAGGAAACCAAAAATGGATTTGAGGAAGCCAAAAATGGATTGAAAAACCCAGAAATGGGCTGAGGAAACCAAAAATGGGCTGAGGAAACCAAAAACGGGCTGAGGAAACAAAAAACGCATTGAGGAACCCAAAAATAGGCTTAGGAACCAAAAAATGGATCAAGGAACCCAAAAAATGGGCTGAAGAAACCAAAAACGGATTGAGGAATGCAAAAATGGATTGATGAAACCCAAAAAGGGCTCAAGAACCCAAAATGGATTAAGGATTCCAAAAATGGCCTGAGGAATCCAAAAATGGGTAGAAGAAGCAGAAAATGGGCTGAGAAACCAAAGAAAAAAATTGAGAAAACAAAGAATTGATTGAGAAACCCAAAATGGATTGAGGAACCCAAAAAAGGATTGAAGAAACCAAAAATGGTTTGAGGAACTGAAGAAAGGGCTGAAGAAACCAAAAATGGGCTGAGGAACCCCAAACTGGATTGAGGAAACCAAAACTGGGCTGAGGAACCCAAGAATGGGCTGAAGAAACCAAAAATGGTGTGATGAAACCAAAAATGGATTGAGGAACATAAAAAATGGATTGAGGAACCCAAAAATAGTTTGAGGAACCCAAAAATGGGCTGACGAACCCGAAAATGGGCTGAGGGATTAAAAAATGGATGGGGGAACCCAAAAATGTGCTCAGGAAACCAAAAATGGGCTGAGGAACCCAAAAATGGATTGAGGCAACAAAAAATGGATTTAAGAAATCAAAAATGGATTGAGGAACCCAAAAATGGGCTGAGGAACCAAAAAATGGGCTGAGTAACACAAAAAGGATTGAGGAACCCAAAAATGGATTGAGGAACCCAAAAAATGCACTGAGGAAACCAAAAATAGGCTGCGGAACCCAAAAATGGTCTGAAGAACCCCAAAATGGGCTCAGGAAGCCAGATATCCATTAAGTAAACCAAAAATAGACTGAGGAACCCCCAAATGGGGTGAAGAACCCTAAAATGGATTAATGAAACCAAAAATGGAGTGAAGAACGCTAAAAAGGGCTGAAGAATACAAAGATGGTATGAGGAGCCCAAAAAAGTATTGGAGAATCCAAAAATGGGCTCAGGAACCAGAAATGGATTGAGGAACCCAAAAATGGATTGAGGAGACCAAAAATGGACTGAGGAACCCAAAACTGGATTGAGGAACCCAAAAGTGGGCTGAGGAAACCAAAAATGGGCTGAGGAACCCAAAAATGATTGAGGAACCCAAAAATAGGCTCAGGAACTGAAAAATGGATGGAGGAATTCCAAAAAGGGCTAAAAAACCCAAAAATGGATTGAGGAACCAAAAATGGATTGAGGAAGCCAAAAAGGGGCTAAGGAATCCAAAAATGGATTGAGGAACCCAAAAACGGTTTGTGGAACCCAAAAATGGGCTGAGGAGCCAAAAAATGGGTGAGGATCCCAAAAATGGGCTGAGGAAACCAAAAATGGATTGAGCAAACCAGAAATGGATTGAGGAATCAAAAAAAGGATGGAAGAAACCAAAAATGGTTTGAGGAACCAAAAATGGGCTGAGGAAACAAAAAATGGGCTGAGGAACCCAAAACTGGACTGAGGAAACGAAAAAGGATTGAGGAACCCAAAAATAGGCTCAGGAACCGAAAAATGGATTGAGGAATCCCAAAATGGGCTAAAGAACCCAAAAATGGATTGAGGATCCCAAAAACGCGATGAGGAATCCAATAATGGTCTCAGGAACCCAAAAATGGATTGAGAAACCCAAAAATGTGCTCAGGAACCCAAAAATAGATTGAGGAAACCAAAAATGGGCTGACGAACCCGAGAATGGGCTGAGGGATTAAAAAATGGATGGGGGAACCCAGAAATGTGCTCAGGAAACCAAAAATGGTTTGAGGAACCAAAAATGGGCTGAGGAACCCAAAAATGAATTCAAGAACCCAAAAATGATTGAGGAACCCAAACATAGGCTCAGGAAATGAAAAATGGATTGAGGAACCCAAAAACAGGATGAGGAATCCAATAATGGGCTGAAGAACCCCAAAATGGATTGAGGAACACAAAAATGGGCTCAGGAACCCAAAAATAGATTGAGGAACGCAAAAAAAGATTGAGGAAACCAAAAAAGGGCTGACGAACCCGAAAATGGGCTGAGGGATTAAAAAATGGATGGAGGAACCCAGAAATGTGCTCAGAAAACCAAAATTGGGCTGAGGAACCCAAAAATGGATTGAGGAACCCAAAAATGCGCTGAGGAAACCAAAAGTAGGCTGCGGAACCCAAAAATGGTCTGAAGAACCCAAAAATGGGCTCAGGAAGCCAGATATCCATTAAGTAAACCAAAAATAGACTGAGGAACACAAAACAGGGGTGAAGAACCCTAAAATGGATTACTGAAACAAAAAATGGATTGAAGAACGCTAAAATAGGCTGAAGAATACAAAAATTGTATGAGGAGCTCAAAAATGTATTGGAGAATCCAAAAATGGGCTCAGGAACCAGAAATGGATTGAGGAACCCAAAAATGGATTGAGAAGACCAAAAATGGGCTGAGGAACCCAAAAATGGATTGAGGAACCCAAAAATGGTCTGAAGAACCCAAATATGGGCTCAGGAAGCTAGATATCCATTAAGTAAACCAAAAATAGACTGAGGAATCCAAAAATGGGCTGAAGAACCCTAAAATGGATTAATGAAAGAAAAAATGGATTGAAGAACGCTAAAAAGGGCTGAAGAATACAAAAATTGTATGAGGAGCTCAAAAATGTATTGGAGAATCCAAAAATGGGCTCAGGAACCAGAAATGGATTGAGGAACCCAAAAATGGATTGAGAAGACCAAAAATGGACTGAGGAACCCAAAAATCGATTCAGGAACCCAAAAATGGGCTGAGGAACCCAAAAATCGATTGAGGAAACCAAAAATGGATTGAGGAACGCGAAAATGGAGTCAAGAATCAAAAAATGCATTGAGGAACCCAAAAATTAATTGAGGAAACCAAAAATGGATTTGAGGAAGCCAAAAATGGATTGAAAAACCCAGAAATGGGCTGAGGAAACCAAAAATGGGCTGAGGAAACCAAAAATGGGCTGAGGAAACAAAAAACGCATTGAGGAACCCAAAAACGCATTGAGGAACCCAAAAATAGGCTTAGGAACCAAAAAATGGATCAAGGAACCCAAAAATGGGCTGAAGAAACCAAAAACGGATTGAGGAATGCAAAAATGGATTGAGGAATTCAAAAATAGGCTCAGGAACCCTACAATGGATTGAGGAACCCAAAAATAGATTAAGGACCCCCAAAATGGATTGAAGAACCCCAAAAAGGGCTCAAGAACGCAAAATGGATTGAGGATTCCAAAAATGGCCTGAGGAATCCAAAAATGGGTAGAAGAAGCAGAAAATGGGCTGAGAAACCAAAGAAAAAAATTGAGAAAACAAAGAATTGATTGAGAAACCCAAAAATGGATTGAGGAACCCAAAAAAGGATTGAAGAAACCAAAAATGGTTTGAGGAACTGAAGAAAGGGCTGAAGAAACCCAAAATGGGCTGAGGAACCCCAAACTGGATTGAGGAAACCAAAACTGGGCTGAGGAACCCAAGAATGGGCTGAAGAAACCAAAAATGGTGTGATGAAACCAAAAATGGATTGAGGAACATAAAAATGGATTGAGGAACCCAAAAAGTGGCTCAGGAAATCAAAAATGCATTGTAAATCCGAAAAATGGGCTGAAAAAAAAAATAGATTGAGAAACCCAAAAATAGATAGAGAAACCAAAAAATAGATTGAGGAACCCAAAAAGTGGCTCAGGAAATCAAAAATGCATTGTAAATCCGAAAAATGGGCTGAAAAAAAAAATAGATTGAGAAACCCAAAAATAGATAGAGAAACCAAAAAATAGTTTGAGGAACCCAAAAAAAGATTAAAGAAACCAAAAATGGTTTGAGGAACCGAAAATGGGCTGAAGAATGAAAAAATGGATTGAGGACCCAAAAATGATTGAGGAACCCAGAAATGGTCTCAGGAACCCAAAAATGGATTGAGAAACCAAAAATGGATTGAGGAACGCTAAAATGGAGTCAAGTATCAAAAAATGCATTGAGGAACCCAAAAATTCATTGAGGAAACCAAAAATGGATTGAGGAAGCCAAAAATGGATTGAGGAAACCAAAATTGGGCTGAGGAACCCAAAAATGGATTCAAGAACCCAAAAATGATTGAGGAACCCAAACATAGGCTCAGGAAACGAAAAATAAATTGAGGAAACAGAAAATGGGCTAAAGAACCCAAAAATGGATTGAGGAACCCAAAAATGGATTGAGGCACCCAAAAATGGGCTCCAGAATCCAAAAATGGATTGAGGAACCCAAAACAGGATTGAGGAACTCAAAAATAGGCTCGGAAACGGAAAAATGGATTGAGGAATTCAAAAATGGATTGAGGAACACAAAAAGGGATTGAGGAAACCAAAAATGGATTGAGGAAACCAGAAATGGATTGAGGAATCCAAAAATGGATTGAAGAACGCAAAAATGGGCTGAAGAACCCAAAAATGGTGGGATGAAACCAAAAATGGATTAAGGAATCCAAAAATGCGTTGAGGAACCAAAAAAGTGGCTCAGGAACCCAAAAATGCATTGTGAATCCGAAAAATGGGCTGAAGAAGCAAAAAATAGATTGAGAAACCCCAAAAATAGATAGAGAAACCAAAAAATAGATTGAAAACCCCCAAAAAAGCTTAAAGAAACCAAAAATGGTTTGAGGAACCGAAAAATGGGCTGAGGAAGCCAAAAATAGGCTCAGGAACTGAAAAATGGATTGAGGAACCCAAAAATGGGCTGAGAAACCAGAAATGGGCTGAAAAATCGAAAAATAGATTGAGGAAACCAAAAATGGGCTGAGGGATTAAAAAATGGATGGAGGAAGCCAGAAATGTGCTGAGGAAACCAAAAATGGGCTGAGGAACCCAAAAATGGATTGAGGAACCAAAAAATGGATTGAGGAACCCAAAAATGCGCTGAGGAAACCAAAAATAGGCTGCGGAACCCAAAAATGGTCTGAAGAACCCAAAAACGGGCTCAGGAAGCCAGATATCCATTAAGTAAACCAAAAATAGACTGAGGAACCCAAAAATGGGGTGAAGAACCCTAAAATGGATTAATGAAACAAAAAATGGATTGAAGAACGCTAAAAAGGGCTGAAGAATACAAAGATGGTATGAGGAGCACAAAAAAGTATTGGAGAATCCAAAAATGGGCTCAGGAACCAGAAATGGATTGAGGAACCCAAAAATGGATTGAGGAGACCAAAAATGGGCTGAGGAACCCAAAAATGGATTGAGGAACCCAAAAATGGGCTGAGGAACCCAAAAATGGATTGAGGAAACCAAAAATGGATTGAGGAACGCGAAAATGGAGTCAAGAATCAAAAAATGCATTGAGGAACCCAAAAATTCATTGAGGAAACCAAAAATGGATTGAGGAAACCAAAATTGGGCTGAGGAACCCAAAAATGGATTCAAGAACCCAAAAATGATTGAGGAACCCAAACATAGGCTCAGGAAATGAAAAATGGATTGAGGGACCCAAAAACAGGATGAGGAAACCAAACATGGGCTGAAGAACCCAAAAATGGATTGAGGAACCCAAAAATGGGCTCAGGAACCCAAAAATAGATTGAGGAACCCCAAAAAAGATTGAGGAAACCAAAAATGGGCTGACGAACCCGAAAATGGGCTGAGGGATTAAAAAATGGATGGAGGAACCCAGAAATGTGCTCAGGAAACCAAAAATGGGCTGAGGAACCCAAAAATGGATTGAGGCAACAAAAAATGGATTTAACAAATCAAACATGGATTGAGGAATGCAAAAATGGGCTGAGAAACCAAAAAATGGGCTGAGTAACACAAAAAGGGATTGAGGAACCAAAAAATGGATTGAGGAACCCAAAAAAGCATTTATAAACCCAAAAATGGGCTGAAGTACGAAAACATGGATTAAGGAAAAAAAATATGCACTGAGGAAACCAAAAATAGGCTGCGGAACCCAAAAATGGTCTGAAGAACCCAAAAATGGGCTCAGGAAGCCAGATATCCTTTAAGTAAACAAAAAATAGACGGAGGAACCCAAAATTGGGGTGAGGAACCCTAAAATGGATTAATGAAAGAAAAAATGGATTGAAGAATGCTAAAAAGGGCTGAAGAATACAAAAATTGTATGAGGAGCTCAAAAATGTATTGGAGAATCCAAAAATGGGCTCAGGAACCAGAAATGGATTGAGGAACCCAAAAATGGATTGAGGAACCCAAAAATGGGCTGAGGAACCCAAAAATGGATTGAGGAACCCAAAAATGGATTGAGGAACGCGAAAATGGAGTCAAGAATCAAAAAATGCATTGAGGAACCCAAACATTAATTGAGGAAACCAAAAATGGATTTGAGGAAGCCAAAAATGGATTGAAAAACCCAGAAATGGGCTGAGGAAACCAAAAATGGGCTGAGGAAACCAAAAATGGGCTGAGGAAACAAAAAACGCATTGAGGAACCCAAAAACGCATTGAGGAACCCAAAAATAGGCTTAGGAACCAAAAAATGGATCAAGGAACCCAAAAATGGGCTGAAGAAACCAAAAACGGATTGAGGAATGCAAAAATGGATTGATGAAACCCAAAAAGGGCTCAAGAACCCAAAATGGATTAAGGATTCCAAAAATGGCCTGAGGAATCCAAAAATGGGTAGAAGAAGCAGAAAATGGGCTGAGAAACCAAAGAAAAAAATTGAGAAAACAAAGAATTGATTGAGAAACCCAAAAATGGATTGAGGAACCCAAAAAAGGATTGAAGAAACCAAAAATGGTTTGAGGAACTGAAGAAAGGGCTGAAGAAACCAAAAATGGGCTGAGGAACCCCAAACTGGATTGAGGAAACCAAAACTGGGCTGAGGAACCCAAGAATGGGCTGAAGAAACCAAAAATGGTGTGATGAAACCAAAAATGGATTGAGGAACATAAAAATGGATTGAGGAACCCAAAAATAGTTTGAGGAACCCAAAAATGGGCTGACGAACCCGAAAATGGGCTGAGGGATTAAAAAATGGATGGGGGAACCCAAAAATGTGCTCAGGAAACCAAAAATGGGCTGAGGAACCCAAAAATGGATTGAGGCAACAAAAAATGGATTTAAGAAATCAAAAATGGATTGAGGAACCCAAAAATGGGCTGAGGAACCAAAAAATGGGCTGAGTAACACAAAAAGGGATTGAGGAACCCAAAAATGGATTGAGGAACCCAAAAATGCACTGAGGAAACCAAAAATAGGCTGCGGAACCCAAAAATGGTCTGAAGAACCCCAAAATGGGCTCAGGAAGCCAGATATCCATTAAGTAAACCAAAAATAGACTGAGGAACCCCCAAATGGGGTGAAGAACCCTAAAATGGATTAATGAAACCAAAAATGGAGTGAAGAACGCTAAAAAGGGCTGAAGAATACAAAGATGGTATGAGGAGCCCAAAAAAGTATTGGAGAATCCAAAAATGGGCTCAGGAACCAGAAATGGATTGAGGAACCCAAAAATGGATTGAGGAGACCAAAAATGGACTGAGGAACCCAAAACTGGATTGAGGAACCCAAAAGTGGGCTGAGGAAACCAAAAATGGGCTGAGGAACCCAAAAATGATTGAGGAACCCAAAAATAGGCTCAGGAACTGAAAAATGGATGGAGGAATTCCAAAAAGGGCTAAAAAACCCAAAAATGGATTGAGGAACCAAAAATGGATTGAGGAAGCCAAAAAGGGGCTAAGGAATCCAAAAATGGATTGAGGAACCCAAAAACGGTTTGTGGAACCCAAAAATGGGCTGAGGAGCCAAAAAATGGGTGAGGATCCCAAAAATGGGCTGAGGAAACCAAAAATGGATTGAGCAAACCAGAAATGGATTGAGGAATCAAAAAAAGGATGGAAGAAACCAAAAATGGTTTGAGGAACCAAAAATGGGCTGAGGAAACAAAAAATGGGCTGAGGAACCCAAAACTGGACTGAGGAAACGAAAAAGGATTGAGGAACCCAAAAATAGGCTCAGGAACCGAAAAATGGATTGAGGAATCCCAAAATGGGCTAAAGAACCCAAAAATGGATTGAGGATCCCAAAAACGCGATGAGGAATCCAATAATGGTCTCAGGAACCCAAAAATGGATTGAGAAACCCAAAAATGTGCTCAGGAACCCAAAAATAGATTGAGGAAACCAAAAATGGGCTGACGAACCCGAGAATGGGCTGAGGGATTAAAAAATGGATGGGGGAACCCAGAAATGTGCTCAGGAAACCAAAAATGGTTTGAGGAACCAAAAATGGGCTGAGGAACCCAAAAATGAATTCAAGAACCCAAAAATGATTGAGGAACCCAAACATAGGCTCAGGAAATGAAAAATGGATTGAGGAACCCAAAAACAGGATGAGGAATCCAATAATGGGCTGAAGAACCCCAAAATGGATTGAGGAACACAAAAATGGGCTCAGGAACCCAAAAATAGATTGAGGAACGCAAAAAAAGATTGAGGAAACCAAAAAAGGGCTGACGAACCCGAAAATGGGCTGAGGGATTAAAAAATGGATGGAGGAACCCAGAAATGTGCTCAGAAAACCAAAATTGGGCTGAGGAACCCAAAAATGGATTGAGGAACCCAAAAATGCGCTGAGGAAACCAAAAGTAGGCTGCGGAACCCAAAAATGGTCTGAAGAACCCAAAAATGGGCTCAGGAAGCCAGATATCCATTAAGTAAACCAAAAATAGACTGAGGAACACAAAACAGGGGTGAAGAACCCTAAAATGGATTACTGAAACAAAAAATGGATTGAAGAACGCTAAAATAGGCTGAAGAATACAAAAATTGTATGAGGAGCTCAAAAATGTATTGGAGAATCCAAAAATGGGCTCAGGAACCAGAAATGGATTGAGGAACCCAAAAATGGATTGAGAAGACCAAAAATGGGCTGAGGAACCCAAAAATGGATTGAGGAACCCAAAAATGGTCTGAAGAACCCAAATATGGGCTCAGGAAGCTAGATATCCATTAAGTAAACCAAAAATAGACTGAGGAATCCAAAAATGGGCTGAAGAACCCTAAAATGGATTAATGAAAGAAAAAATGGATTGAAGAACGCTAAAAAGGGCTGAAGAATACAAAAATTGTATGAGGAGCTCAAAAATGTATTGGAGAATCCAAAAATGGGCTCAGGAACCAGAAATGGATTGAGGAACCCAAAAATGGATTGAGAAGACCAAAAATGGACTGAGGAACCCAAAAATCGATTCAGGAACCCAAAAATGGGCTGAGGAACCCAAAAATCGATTGAGGAAACCAAAAATGGATTGAGGAACGCGAAAATGGAGTCAAGAATCAAAAAATGCATTGAGGAACCCAAAAATTAATTGAGGAAACCAAAAATGGATTTGAGGAAGCCAAAAATGGATTGAAAAACCCAGAAATGGGCTGAGGAAACCAAAAATGGGCTGAGGAAACCAAAAATGGGCTGAGGAAACAAAAAACGCATTGAGGAACCCAAAAACGCATTGAGGAACCCAAAAATAGGCTTAGGAACCAAAAAATGGATCAAGGAACCCAAAAATGGGCTGAAGAAACCAAAAACGGATTGAGGAATGCAAAAATGGATTGAGGAATTCAAAAATAGGCTCAGGAACCCTACAATGGATTGAGGAACCCAAAAATAGATTAAGGACCCCCAAAATGGATTGAAGAACCCCAAAAAGGGCTCAAGAACCCAAAATGGATTGAGGATTCCAAAAATGGCCTGAGGAATCCAAAAATGGGTAGAAGAAGCAGAAAATGGGCTGAGAAACCAAAGAAAAAAATTGAGAAAACAAAGAATTGATTGAGAAACCCAAAAATGGATTGAGGAACCCAAAAAAGGATTGAAGAAACCAAAAATGGTTTGAGGAACTGAAGAAAGGGCTGAAGAAACCCAAAATGGGCTGAGGAACCCCAAACTGGATTGAGGAAACCAAAACTGGGCTGAGGAACCCAAGAATGGGCTGAAGAAACCAAAAATGGTGTGATGAAACCAAAAATGGATTGAGGAACATAAAAATGGATTGAGGAACCCAAAAAGTGGCTCAGGAAATCAAAAATGCATTGTAAATCCGAAAAATGGGCTGAAAAAAAAAATAGATTGAGAAACCCAAAAATAGATAGAGAAACCAAAAAATAGATTGAGGAACCCAAAAAGTGGCTCAGGAAATCAAAAATGCATTGTAAATCCGAAAAATGGGCTGAAAAAAAAAATAGATTGAGAAACCCAAAAATAGATAGAGAAACCAAAAAATAGTTTGAGGAACCCAAAAAAAGATTAAAGAAACCAAAAATGGTTTGAGGAACCGAAAATGGGCTGAAGAATGAAAAAATGGATTGAGGACCCAAAAATGATTGAGGAACCCAGAAATGGTCTCAGGAACCCAAAAATGGATTGAGAAACCAAAAATGGATTGAGGAACGCTAAAATGGAGTCAAGTATCAAAAAATGCATTGAGGAACCCAAAAATTCATTGAGGAAACCAAAAATGGATTGAGGAAGCCAAAAATGGATTGAGGAAACCAAAATTGGGCTGAGGAACCCAAAAATGGATTCAAGAACCCAAAAATGATTGAGGAACCCAAACATAGGCTCAGGAAACGAAAAATAAATTGAGGAAACAGAAAATGGGCTAAAGAACCCAAAAATGGATTGAGGAACCCAAAAATGGATTGAGGCACCCAAAAATGGGCTCCAGAATCCAAAAATGGATTGAGGAACCCAAAACAGGATTGAGGAACTCAAAAATAGGCTCGGAAACGGAAAAATGGATTGAGGAATTCAAAAATGGATTGAGGAACACAAAAAGGGATTGAGGAAACCAAAAATGGATTGAGGAAACCAGAAATGGATTGAGGAATCCAAAAATGGATTGAAGAACGCAAAAATGGGCTGAAGAACCCAAAAATGGTGGGATGAAACCAAAAATGGATTAAGGAATCCAAAAATGCGTTGAGGAACCAAAAAAGTGGCTCAGGAACCCAAAAATGCATTGTGAATCCGAAAAATGGGCTGAAGAAGCAAAAAATAGATTGAGAAACCCCAAAAATAGATAGAGAAACCAAAAAATAGATTGAAAACCCCCAAAAAAGCTTAAAGAAACCAAAAATGGTTTGAGGAACCGAAAAATGGGCTGAGGAAGCCAAAAATAGGCTCAGGAACTGAAAAATGGATTGAGGAACCCAAAAATGGGCTGAGAAACCAGAAATGGGCTGAAAAATCGAAAAATAGATTGAGGAAACCAAAAATGGGCTGAGGGATTAAAAAATGGATGGAGGAAGCCAGAAATGTGCTGAGGAAACCAAAAATGGGCTGAGGAACCCAAAAATGGATTGAGGAACCAAAAAATGGATTGAGGAACCCAAAAATGCGCTGAGGAAACCAAAAATAGGCTGCGGAACCCAAAAATGGTCTGAAGAACCCAAAAACGGGCTCAGGAAGCCAGATATCCATTAAGTAAACCAAAAATAGACTGAGGAACCCAAAAATGGGGTGAAGAACCCTAAAATGGATTAATGAAACAAAAAATGGATTGAAGAACGCTAAAAAGGGCTGAAGAATACAAAGATGGTATGAGGAGCACAAAAAAGTATTGGAGAATCCAAAAATGGGCTCAGGAACCAGAAATGGATTGAGGAACCCAAAAATGGATTGAGGAGACCAAAAATGGGCTGAGGAACCCAAAAATGGATTGAGGAACCCAAAAATGGGCTGAGGAACCCAAAAATGGATTGAGGAAACCAAAAATGGATTGAGGAACGCGAAAATGGAGTCAAGAATCAAAAAATGCATTGAGGAACCCAAAAATTCATTGAGGAAACCAAAAATGGATTGAGGAAACCAAAATTGGGCTGAGGAACCCAAAAATGGATTCAAGAACCCAAAAATGATTGAGGAACCCAAACATAGGCTCAGGAAATGAAAAATGGATTGAGGGACCCAAAAACAGGATGAGGAAACCAAACATGGGCTGAAGAACCCAAAAATGGATTGAGGAACCCAAAAATGGGCTCAGGAACCCAAAAATAGATTGAGGAACCCAAAAAAAGATTGAGGAAACCAAAAATGGGCTGACGAACCCGAAAATGGGCTGAGGGATTAAAAAATGGATGGAGGAACCCAGAAATGTGCTCAGGAAACCAAAAATGGGCTGAGGAACCCAAAAATGGATTGAGGCAACAAAAAATGGATTTAACAAATCAAACATGGATTGAGGAATGCAAAAATGGGCTGAGAAACCAAAAAATGGGCTGAGTAACACAAAAAGGGATTGAGGAACCAAAAAATGGATTGAGGAACCCAAAAAAGCATTTATAAACCCAAAAATGGGCTGAAGTACGAAAACATGGATTAAGGAAAAAAAATATGCACTGAGGAAACCAAAAATAGGCTGCGGAACCCAAAAATGGTCTGAAGAACCCAAAAATGGGCTCAGGAAGCCAGATATCCTTTAAGTAAACAAAAAATAGACTGAGGAACCCAAAATTGGGGTGAGGAACCCTAAAATGGATTAATGAAAGAAAAAATGGATTGAAGAATGCTAAAAAGGGCTGAAGAATACAAAAATTGTATGAGGAGCTCAAAAATGTATTGGAGAATCCAAAAATGGGCTCAGGAACCAGAAATGGATTGAGGAACCCAAAAATGGATTGAGGAACCCAAAAATGGGCTGAGGAACCCAAAAATCGATTGAGGAACCCAAAAATGGATTGAGGAACGCGAAAATGGAGTCAAGAATCAAAAAATGCATTGAGGAACCCAAACATTAATTGAGGAAACCAAAAATGGATTTGAGGAAGCCAAAAATGGATTGAAAAACCCAGAAATGGGCTGAGGAAACCAAAAATGCATTGAGGAACCCAAAAACGCATTGAGGAACCCAAAAATAGGCTTAGGAACCAAAAAATGGATCAAGGAACCCAAAAATGGGCTGAAGAAACCAAAAACGGATTGAGGAATGCAAAAATGGATTGAGGAATTCAAAAATAGGCTCAGGAACCCTACAATGGATTGAGGAACCCAAAAATAGATTAAGGACCCCCAAAATGGATTGAAGAACCCCAAAAAGGGCTCAAGAACCCAAAATGGATTGAGGATTCCAAAAATGGCCTGAGGAATCCAAAAATGGGTAGAAGAAGCAGAAAATGGGCTGAGAAACCAAAGAAAAAAATTGAGAAAACAAAGAATTGATTGAGAAACCCAAAAATGGATTGAGGAACCCAAAAAAGGATTGAAGAAACCAAAAATGGTTTGAGGAACTGAAGAAAGGGCTGAAGAAACCCAAAATGGGCTGAGGAACCCCAAACTGGATTGAGGAAACCAAAACTGGGCTGAGGAACCCAAGAATGGGCTGAAGAAACCAAAAATGGTGTGATGAAACCAAAAATGGATTGAGGAACATAAAAATGGATTGAGGAACCCAAAAAGTGGCTCAGGAAATCAAAAATGCATTGTAAATCCGAAAAATGGGCTGAAAAAAAAAATAGATTGAGAAACCCAAAAATAGATAGAGAAACCAAAAAATAGATTGAGGAACCCAAAAAGTGGCTCAGGAAATCAAAAATGCATTGTAAATCCGAAAAATGGGCTGAAAAAAAAAATAGATTGAGAAACCCAAAAATAGATAGAGAAACCAAAAAATAGTTTGAGGAACCCAAAAATTCATTGAGGAAACCAAAAATGGTTTGAGGAACCGAAAATGGGCTGAAGAATGAAAAAATGGATTGAGGACCCAAAAATGATTGAGGAACCCAGAAATGGTCTCAGGAACCCAAAAATGGATTGAGAAACCAAAAATGGATTGAGGAACGCTAAAATGGAGTCAAGTATCAAAAAATGCATTGAGGAACCCAAAAATTCATTGAGGAAACCAAAAATGGATTGAGGAAGCCAAAAATGGATTGAGGAAACCAAAATTGGGCTGAGGAACCCAAAAATGGATTCAAGAACCCAAAAATGATTGAGGAACCCAAACATAGGCTCAGGAAACGAAAAATAAATTGAGGAAACAGAAAATGGGCTAAAGAACCCAAAAATGGATTGAGGAACCCAAAAATGGATTGAGGCACCCAAAAATGGGCTCCAGAATCCAAAAATGGATTGAGGAACCCAAAACAGGATTGAGGAACTCAAAAATAGGCTCGGAAACGGAAAAATGGATTGAGGAATTCAAAAATGGATTGAGGAACACAAAAAGGGATTGAGGAAACCAAAAATGGATTGAGGAAACCAGAAATGGATTGAGGAATCCAAAAATGGATTGAAGAACGCAAAAATGGGCTGAAGAACCCAAAAATGGTGGGATGAAACCAAAAATGGATTAAGGAATCCAAAAATGCGTTGAGGAACCAAAAAAGTGGCTCAGGAACCCAAAAATGCATTGTGAATCCGAAAAATGGGCTGAAGAAGCAAAAAATAGATTGAGAAACCCCAAAAATAGATAGAGAAACCAAAAAATAGATTGAAAACCCCCAAAAAAGCTTAAAGAAACCAAAAATGGTTTGAGGAACCGAAAAATGGGCTGAGGAAGCCAAAAATAGGCTCAGGAACTGAAAAATGGATTGAGGAACCCAAAAATGGGCTGAGAAACCAGAAATGGGCTGAAAAATCGAAAAATAGATTGAGGAAACCAAAAATGGGCTGAGGGATTAAAAAATGGATGGAGGAAGCCAGAAATGTGCTGAGGAAACCAAAAATGGGCTGAGGAACCCAAAAATGGATTGAGGAACCAAAAAATGGATTGAGGAACCCAAAAATGCGCTGAGGAAACCAAAAATAGGCTGCGGAACCCAAAAATGGTCTGAAGAACCCAAAAACGGGCTCAGGAAGCCAGATATCCATTAAGTAAACCAAAAATAGACTGAGGAACCCAAAAATGGGGTGAAGAACCCTAAAATGGATTAATGAAACAAAAAATGGATTGAAGAACGCTAAAAAGGGCTGAAGAATACAAAGATGGTATGAGGAGCACAAAAAAGTATTGGAGAATCCAAAAATGGGCTCAGGAACCAGAAATGGATTGAGGAACCCAAAAATGGATTGAGGAGACCAAAAATGGGCTGAGGAACCCAAAAATGGATTGAGGAACCCAAAAATGGGCTGAGGAACCCAAAAATGGATTGAGGAAACCAAAAATGGATTGAGGAACGCGAAAATGGAGTCAAGAATCAAAAAATGCATTGAGGAACCCAAAAATTCATTGAGGAAACCAAAAATGGATTGAGGAAACCAAAATTGGGCTGAGGAACCCAAAAATGGATTCAAGAACCCAAAAATGATTGAGGAACCCAAACATAGGCTCAGGAAATGAAAAATGGATTGAGGGACCCAAAAACAGGATGAGGAAACCAAACATGGGCTGAAGAACCCAAAAATGGATTGAGGAACCCAAAAATGGGCTCAGGAACCCAAAAATAGATTGAGGAACCCAAAAAAAGATTGAGGAAACCAAAAATGGGCTGACGAACCCGAAAATGGGCTGAGGGATTAAAAAATGGATGGAGGAACCCAGAAATGTGCTCAGGAAACCAAAAATGGGCTGAGGAACCCAAAAATGGATTGAGGCAACAAAAAATGGATTTAACAAATCAAACATGGATTGAGGAATGCAAAAATGGGCTGAGAAACCAAAAAATGGGCTGAGTAACACAAAAAGGGATTGAGGAACCAAAAAATGGATTGAGGAACCCAAAAAAGCATTTATAAACCCAAAAATGGGCTGAAGTACGAAAACATGGATTAAGGAAAAAAAATATGCACTGAGGAAACCAAAAATAGGCTGCGGAACCCAAAAATGGTCTGAAGAACCCAAAAATGGGCTCAGGAAGCCAGATATCCTTTAAGTAAACAAAAAATAGACTGAGGAACCCAAAATTGGGGTGAGGAACCCTAAAATGGATTAATGAAAGAAAAAATGGATTGAAGAATGCTAAAAAGGGCTGAAGAATACAAAAATTGTATGAGGAGCTCAAAAATGTATTGGAGAATCCAAAAATGGGCTCAGGAACCAGAAATGGATTGAGGAACCCAAAAATGGATTGAGGAACCCAAAAATGGGCTGAGGAACCCAAAAATCGATTGAGGAACCCAAAAATGGATTGAGGAACGCGGAAAATGGAGTCAAGAATCAAAAAATGCATTGAGGAACCCAAACATTAATTGAGGAAACCAAAAATGGATTTGAGGAAGCCAAAAATGGATTGAAAAACCCAGAAATGGGCTGAGGAAACCAAAAATGGGCTGAGGAAACCAAAAACGGGCTGAGGAAACAAAAAACGCATTGAGGAACCCAAAAATAGGCTTAGGAACCAAAAAATGGATCAAGGAACCCAAAAATGGGCTGAAGAAACCAAAAACGGATTGAGGAATGCAAAAATGGATTGATGAAACCCAAAAAGGGCTCAAGAACCCAAAATGGATTAAGGATTCCAAAAATGGCCTGAGGAATCCAAAAATGGGTAGAAGAAGCAGAAAATGGGCTGAGAAACCAAAGAAAAAAATTGAGAAAACAAAGAATTGATTGAGAAACCCAAAAATGGATTGAGGAACCCAAAAAAGGATTGAAGAAACCAAAAATGGTTTGAGGAACTGAAGAAAGGGCTGAAGAAACCAAAAATGGGCTGAGGAACCCCAAACTGGATTGAGGAAACCAAAACTGGGCTGAGGAACCCAAGAATGGGCTGAAGAAACCAAAAATGGTGTGATGAAACCAAAAATGGATTGAGGAACATAAAAATGGATTGAGGAACCCAAAAATAGTTTGAGGAACCCAAAAATGGGCTGACGAACCCGAAAATGGGCTGAGGGATTAAAAAATGGATGGGGGAACCCAAAAATGTGCTCAGGAAACCAAAAATGGGCTGAGGAACCCAAAAATGGATTGAGGCAACAAAAAATGGATTTAAGAAATCAAAAATGGATTGAGGAACCCAAAAATGGGCTGAGGAACCAAAAAATGGGCTGAGTAACACAAAAAGGGATTGAGGAACCCAAAAATGGATTGAGGAACCCAAAAATGCACTGAGGAAACCAAAAATAGGCTGCGGAACCCAAAAATGGTCTGAAGAACCCAAAAATGGGCTCAGGAAGCCAGATATCCTTTAAGTAAACAAAAAATAGACTGAGGAACCCAAAATTGGGGTGAGGAACCCTAAAATGGATTAATGAAAGAAAAAATGGATTGAAGAATGCTAAAAAGGGCTGAAGAATACAAAAATTGTATGAGGAGCTCAAAAATGTATTGGAGAATCCAAAAATGGGCTCAGGAACCAGAAATGGATTGAGGAACCCAAAAATGGATTGAGGAACCCAAAAATGGGCTGAGGAACCCAAAAATCGATTGAGGAACCCAAAAATGGATTGAGGAACGCGAAAATGGAGTCAAGAATCAAAAAATGCATTGAGGAACCCAAACATTAATTGAGGAAACCAAAAATGGATTTGAGGAAGCCAAAAATGGATTGAAAAACCCAGAAATGGGCTGAGGAAACCAAAAATGGGCTGAGGAAACCAAAAACGGGCTGAGGAAACAAAAAACGCATTGAGGAACCCAAAAATAGGCTTAGGAACCAAAAAATGGATCAAGGAACCCAAAAATGGGCTGAAGAAACCAAAAACGGATTGAGGAATGCAAAAATGGATTGATGAAACCCAAAAAGGGCTCAAGAACCCAAAATGGATTAAGGATTCCAAAAATGGCCTGAGGAATCCAAAAATGGGTAGAAGAAGCAGAAAATGGGCTGAGAAACCAAAGAAAAAAATTGAGAAAACAAAGAATTGATTGAGAAACCCAAAAATGGATTGAGGAACCCAAAAAAGGATTGAAGAAACCAAAAATGGTTTGAGGAACTGAAGAAAGGGCTGAAGAAACCAAAAATGGGCTGAGGAACCCCAAACTGGATTGAGGAAACCAAAACTGGGCTGAGGAACCCAAGAATGGGCTGAAGAAACCAAAAATGGTGTGATGAAACCAAAAATGGATTGAGGAACATAAAAATGGATTGAGGAACCCAAAAATAGTTTGAGGAACCCAAAAATGGGCTGACGAACCCGAAAATGGGCTGAGGGATTAAAAAATGGATGGGGGAACCCAAAAATGTGCTCAGGAAACCAAAAATGGGCTGAGGAACCCAAAAATGGATTGAGGCAACAAAAAATGGATTTAAGAAATCAAAAATGGATTGAGGAACCCAAAAATGGGCTGAGGAACCAAAAAATGGGCTGAGTAACACAAAAAGGGATTGAGGAACCCAAAAATGGATTGAGGAACCCAAAAATGCACTGAGGAAACCAAAAATAGGCTGCGGAACCCAAAAATGGTCTGAAGAACCCAAAAATGGGCTCAGGAAGCCAGATATCCATTAAGTAAACCAAAAATAGACTGAGGAACCCCCAAATGGGGTGAAGAACCCTAAAATGGATTAATGAAACCAAAAATGGAGTGAAGAACGCTAAAAAGGGCTGAAGAATACAAAGATGGTATGAGGAGCCCAAAAAAGTATTGGAGAATCCAAAAATGGGCTCAGGAACCAGAAATGGATTGAGGAACCCAAAAATGGATTGAGGAGACCAAAAATGGACTGAGGAACCCAAAACTGGATTGAGGAACCCAAAAGTGGGCTGAGGAAACCAAAAATGGGCTGAGGAACCCAAAAATGATTGAGGAACCCAAAAATAGGCTCAGGAACTGAAAAATGGATGGAGGAATTCCAAAATGGGCTAAAAAACCCAAAAATGGATTGAGGAACCAAAAATGGATTGAGGAAGCCAAAAAGGGGCTAAGGAATCCAAAAATGGATTGAGGAACCCAAAAACGGTTTGTGGAACCCAAAAATGGGCTGAGGAGCCAAAAAATGGGTGAGGATCCCAAAAATGGGCTGAGGAAACCAAAAATGGATTGAGCAAACCAGAAATGGATTGAGGAATCAAAAAAAGGATGGAAGAAACCAAAAATGGTTTGAGGAACCAAAAATGGGCTGAGGAAACAAAAAATGGGCTGAGGAACCCAAAACTGGATTGAGGAAACGAAAAAGGATTGAGGAACCCAAAAATAGGCTCAGGAACCGAAAAATGGATTGAGGAATCCCAAAATGGGCTAAAGAACCCAAAAATGGATTGAGGATCCCAAAAACGCGATGAGGAATCCAATAATGGTCTCAGGAACCCAAAAATGGATTGAGAAACCCAAAAATGTGCTCAGGAAATCAAAAATAGATTGAGGAAACCAAAAATGGGCTGACGAACCCGAGAATGGGCTGAGGGATTAAAAAATGGATGGGGGAACCCAGAAATGTGCTCAGGAAACCAAAAATGGTTTGAGGAACCAAAAATGGGCTGAGGAACCCAAAAATGAATTCAAGAACCCAAAAATGATTGAGGAACCCAAACATAGGCTCAGGAAATGAAAAATGGATTGAGGAACCCAAAAACAGGATGAGGAATCCAATAATGGGCTGAAGAACCCGAAAATGGATTGAGGAACACAAAAATGGGCTCAGGAACCCAAAAATGGGCTGAGGAACCCAAGAATGGGCTGAGGGGCCAAAAAATGGGCTGAGGAACCCAAAAATGGGCTGAGGAACCAAAAAATGGTCTGAGGGGACAAAAAATGGGCTGAGGAACCCAGAAATGGGCTGATGGGCCAAAAATGGGCTGAGGGGCTCAAAACATGGGCTGAGGAACCCAAAAATGGGCTGAGGAACCCAAAAATGGGCTGAGGGGCCAAAAAATGGGCTGAGGAACCCAAAAATGGGCTGAGGAACCCAAAAATGGGCTGAGGGGCCAAAAAATGGGCTGAGGGGCCAAAAAATGGGCTGAGGAACCCAAAAATGGGCTGAGGAACCAAAAAATGGTCTGAGGGGCCAAAAAATGGGCTGAGGAACCCAAAAATGGGCTGAGGAACCCAAAAATGGGCTGAGGAACCTAAAAATGGGCTGAGGGGCTCAAAACATGGGCTGAGGAACCAAAAATGGGCTGAGGAACCAAAAATGGGCTGAGGAACCCAAAAATAGGCTGAGGGGCCAAAAAATGGGCTGAGGAACCCAAAAATGGGCTGAGGGGCCAAAAAATCGGCTGAGGAACCCAAAAATGGGCTGAGGAAGCAAAAAATGGTCTGAGGGGACAAAAAATGGGCTGAGGAACCCAAAAATGGGCTGAGGGGCCAAAAAATGATTGAGGAACCCAAAAATAGGCTCAGGAACTGAAAAATGGATGGAGGAATTCCAAAAAGGGCTAAAAAACCCAAAAATGGATTGAGGAACCAAAAATGGATTGAGGAAGCCAAAAAGGGGCTAAGGAATCCAAAAATGGATTGAGGAACCCAAAAACGGTTTGTGGAACCCAAAAATGGGCTGAGGAGCCAAAAAATGGGTGAGGATCCCAAAAATGGGCTGAGGAAACCAAAAATGGATTGAGCAAACCAGAAATGGATTGAGGAATCAAAAAAAGGATGGAAGAAACCAAAAATGGTTTGAGGAACCAAAAATGGGCTGAGGAAACAAAAAATGGGCTGAGGAACCCAAAACTGGACTGAGGAAACGAAAAAGGATTGAGGAACCCAAAAATAGGCTCAGGAACCGAAAAATGGATTGAGGAATCCCAAAATGGGCTAAAGAACCCAAAAATGGATTGAGGATCCCAAAAACGCGATGAGGAATCCAATAATGGTCTCAGGAACCCAAAAATGGATTGAGAAACCCAAAAATGTGCTCAGGAACCCAAAAATAGATTGAGGAAACCAAAAATGGGCTGACGAACCCGAGAATGGGCTGAGGGATTAAAAAATGGATGGGGGAACCCAGAAATGTGCTCAGGAAACCAAAAATGGTTTGAGGAACCAAAAATGGGCTGAGGAACCCAAAAATGAATTCAAGAACCCAAAAATGATTGAGGAACCCAAACATAGGCTCAGGAAATGAAAAATGGATTGAGGAACCCAAAAACAGGATGAGGAATCCAATAATGGGCTGAAGAACCCCAAAATGGATTGAGGAACACAAAAATGGGCTCAGGAACCCAAAAATAGATTGAGGAACGCAAAAAAAGATTGAGGAAACCAAAAAAGGGCTGACGAACCCGAAAATGGGCTGAGGGATTAAAAAATGGATGGAGGAACCCAGAAATGTGCTCAGAAAACCAAAATTGGGCTGAGGAACCCAAAAATGGATTGAGGAACCCAAAAATGCGCTGAGGAAACCAAAAGTAGGCTGCGGAACCCAAAAATGGTCTGAAGAACCCAAAAATGGGCTCAGGAAGCCAGATATCCATTAAGTAAACCAAAAATAGACTGAGGAACACAAAACAGGGGTGAAGAACCCTAAAATGGATTACTGAAACAAAAAATGGATTGAAGAACGCTAAAATAGGCTGAAGAATACAAAAATTGTATGAGGAGCTCAAAAATGTATTGGAGAATCCAAAAATGGGCTCAGGAACCAGAAATGGATTGAGGAACCCAAAAATGGATTGAGAAGACCAAAAATGGGCTGAGGAACCCAAAAATGGATTGAGGAACCCAAAAATGGTCTGAAGAACCCAAATATGGGCTCAGGAAGCTAGATATCCATAAGTAAACCAAAAATAGACTGAGGAATCCAAAAATGGGCTGAAGAACCCTAAAATGGATTAATGAAAGAAAAAATGGATTGAAGAACGCTAAAAAGGGCTGAAGAATACAAAAATTGTATGAGGAGCTCAAAAATGTATTGGAGAATCCAAAATGGGCTCAGGAACCAGAAATGGATTGAGGAACCCAAAAATGGATTGAGAAGACCAAAAATGGACTGAGGAACCCAAAAATCGATTCAGGAACCCAAAAATGGGCTGAGGAACCCAAAAATCGATTGAGGAAACCAAAAATGGATTGAGGAACGCGAAAATGGAGTCAAGAATCAAAAAATGCATTGAGGAACCCAAAAATTAATTGAGGAAACCAAAAATGGATTTGAGGAAGCCAAAAATGGATTGAAAAACCCAGAAATGGGCTGAGGAAACCAAAAATGGGCTGAGGAAACCAAAAATGGGCTGAGGAAACAAAAAAACGCATTGAGGAACCCAAAAACGCATTGAGGAACCCAAAAATAGGCTTAGGAACCAAAAATGGATCAAGGAACCCAAAAATGGGCTGAAGAAACCAAAACGGATTGAGGAATGCAAAAATGGATTGAGGAATTCAAAAATAGGCTCAGGAACCCTACAATGGATTGAGGAACCCAAAAATAGATTAAGGACCCCCAAAATGGATTGAAGAACCCCAAAAAGGGCTCAAGAACCCAAAATGGATTGAGGATTCCAAAAATGGCCTGAGGAATCCAAAAATGGGTAGAAGAAGCAGAAAATGGGCTGAGAAACCAAAGAAAAAAATTGAGAAAACAAAGAATTGATTGAGAAACCCAAAAATGGATTGAGGAACCCAAAAAAGGATTGAAGAAACCAAAAATGGTTTGAGGAACTGAAGAAAGGGCTGAAGAAACCCAAAATGGGCTGAGGAACCCCAAACTGGATTGAGGAAACCAAAACTGGGCTGAGGAACCCAAGAATGGGCTGAAGAAACCAAAAATGGTGTGATGAAACCAAAAATGGATTGAGGAACATAAAAATGGATTGAGGAACCCAAAAAGTGGCTCAGGAAATCAAAAATGCATTGTAAATCCGAAAAATGGGCTGAAAAAAAAAATAGATTGAGAAACCCAAAAATAGATAGAGAAACCAAAAAATAGATTGAGGAACCCAAAAAGTGGCTCAGGAAATCAAAAATGCATTGTAAATCCGAAAAATGGGCTGAAAAAAAAAATAGATTGAGAAACCCAAAAATAGATAGAGAAACCAAAAAATAGTTTGAGGAACCCAAAAAAAGATTAAAGAAACCAAAAATGGTTTGAGGAACCGAAAATGGGCTGAAGAATGAAAAAATGGATTGAGGACCCAAAAATGATTGAGGAACCCAGAAATGGTCTCAGGAACCCAAAAATGGATTGAGAAACCAAAAATGGATTGAGGAACGCTAAAATGGAGTCAAGTATCAAAAAATGCATTGAGGAACCCAAAAATTCATTGAGGAAACCAAAAATGGATTGAGGAAGCCAAAATGGATTGAGGAAACCAAAATTGGGCTGAGGAACCCAAAAATGGATTCAAGAACCCAAAAATGATTGAGGAACCCAAACATAGGCTCAGGAAACGAAAAATAAATTGAGGAAACAGAAAATGGGCTAAAGAACCCAAAAATGGATTGAGGAACCCAAAAATGGATTGAGGCACCCAAAAATGGGCTCCAGAATCCAAAAATGGATTGAGGAACCCAAAACAGGATTGAGGAACTCAAAAATAGGCTCGGAAACGGAAAAATGGATTGAGGAATTCAAAAATGGATTGAGGAACACAAAAAGGGATTGAGGAAACCAAAAATGGATTGAGGAAACCAGAAATGGATTGAGGAATCCAAAAATGGATTGAAGAACGCAAAAATGGGCTGAAGAACCCAAAAATGGTGGGATGAAACCAAAAATGGATTAAGGAATCCAAAAATGCGTTGAGGAACCAAAAAAGTGGCTCAGGAACCCAAAAATGCATTGTGAATCCGAAAAATGGGCTGAAGAAGCAAAAAAATAGATTTGAGAAACCCCAAAAATAGATAGAGAAACCAAAAAATAGATTGAAAACCCCCAAAAAAGCTTAAAGAAACCAAAAATGGTTTGAGGAACCGAAAATGGGCTGAGGAAGCCAAAAATAGGCTCAGGAACTGAAAAATGGATTGAGGAACCCAAAAATGGGCTGAGAAACCAGAATGGGCTGAAAAATCGAAAAATAGATTGAGGAAACCAAAAATGGGCTGAGGGATTAAAAAATGGATGGAGGAAGCCAGAAATGTGCTGAGGAAACCAAAAATGGGCTGAGGAACCCAAAATGGATTGAGGAACCAAAAAATGGATTGAGGAACCCAAAAATGCGCTGAGGAAACCAAAAATAGGCTGCGGAACCCAAAAATGGTCTGAAGAACCCAAAACGGGCTCAGGAAGCCAGATATCCATTAAGTAAACCAAAAATAGACTGAGGAACCCAAAAATGGGGTGAAGAACCCTAAAATGGATTAATGAAACAAAAAATGGATTGAAGAACGCTAAAAAGGGCTGAAGAATACAAAGATGGTATGAGGAGCACAAAAAAGTATTGGAGAATCCAAAAATGGGCTCAGGAACCAGAAATGGATTGAGGAACCCAAAAATGGATTGAGGAGACCAAAAATGGGCTGAGGAACCCAAAAATGGATTGAGGAACCCAAAAATGGGCTGAGGAACCCAAAAATGGATTGAGGAAACCAAAAATGGATTGAGGAACGCGAAAATGGAGTCAAGAATCAAAAAATGCATTGAGGAACCCAAAAATTCATTGAGGAAACCAAAAATGGATTGAGGAAACCAAAATTGGGCTGAGGAACCCAAAAATGGATTCAAGAACCCAAAAATGATTGAGGAACCCAAACATAGGCTCAGGAAATGAAAAATGGATTGAGGGACCCAAAAACAGGATGAGGAAACCAAACATGGGCTGAAGAACCCAAAAATGGATTGAGGAACCCAAAAATGGGCTCAGGAACCCAAAAATAGATTGAGGAACCCAAAAAAAGATTGAGGAAACCAAAAATGGGCTGACGAACCCGAAAATGGGCTGAGGGATTAAAAAATGGATGGAGGAACCCAGAAATGTGCTCAGGAAACCAAAAATGGGCTGAGGAACCCAAAAATGGATTGAGGCAACAAAAATGGATTTAACAAATCAAACATGGATTGAGGAATGCAAAAATGGGCTGAGAAACCAAAAAATGGGCTGAGTAACACAAAAAGGGATTGAGGAACCAAAAAATGGATTGAGGAACCCAAAAAAGCATTTATAAACCCAAAAATGGGCTGAAGTACGAAAACATGGATTAAGGAAAAAAAATATGCACTGAGGAAACCAAAAATAGGCTGCGGAACCCAAAAATGGTCTGAAGAACCCAAAAATGGGCTCAGGAAGCCAGATATCCTTTAAGTAAACAAAAAATAGACTGAGGAACCCAAAATTGGGGTGAGGAACCCTAAAATGGATTAATGAAAGAAAAAATGGATTGAAGAATGCTAAAAAGGGCTGAAGAATACAAAAATTGTATGAGGAGCTCAAAAATGTATTGGAGAATCCAAAAATGGGCTCAGGAACCAGAAATGGATTGAGGAACCCAAAAATGGATTGAGGAACCCAAAAATGGGCTGAGGAACCCAAAAATCGATTGAGGAACCCAAAAATGGATTGAGGAACGCGAAAATGGAGTCAAGAATCAAAAAATGCATTGAGGAACCCAAACATTAATTGAGGAAACCAAAAATGGATTTGAGGAAGCCAAAAATGGATTGAAAAACCCAGAAATGGGCTGAGGAAACCAAAAATGGGCTGAGGAAACCAAAAACGGGCTGAGGAAACAAAAAACGCATTGAGGAACCCAAAAATAGGCTTAGGAACCAAAAAATGGATCAAGGAACCCAAAAATGGGCTGAAGAAACCAAAAACGGATTGAGGAATGCAAAAATGGATTGATGAAACCCAAAAAGGGCTCAAGAACCCAAAATGGATTAAGGATTCCAAAAATGGCCTGAGGAATCCAAAAATGGGTAGAAGAAGCAGAAAATGGGCTGAGAAACCAAAGAAAAAAATTGAGAAAACAAAGAATTGATTGAGAAACCCAAAAATGGATTGAGGAACC